>JADFUC010001448.1:0-295567 GCA_019722365.1 Lithospermum erythrorhizon | reverse complement strand
AGTTACGTATTGCTATTTGTAATAAGATATTTTGGCTAAATTTATTCGACATCTCGAACTAATTTCATCATTTAAATGTAATACTACAAGGCCGTTTAATCTTTCAAATAAAGACCCGAAATTTCATTTTAAGAAGTTGACTTTATGTTTGACTAGAAAATATACTCTAACCCAAGGGTAGGTTAACAGACAAAATATAGATATTTTGGAGGAAAAATAAAGCAAAGCTTTATAAGTGCCACTTCAGATTAAAAACCAATTTTGGAGGAAAATAATAAGTTTTCGCGCCATGAATAAATATCTTTTTCTTATTTATACAGCTGATTGAGGAGTAATATACCTCACCTCAATTGAACTCATATATGAACTCATAATTCAATACTCGCTCGACTAAAATCCAATTCTACTTAACATAATAATTCCATAGACGAACAATTAAATAATTATACAACTCCGGTAAAAGCATCTATTAATTAAACATGCCCCGAAGCTGCTGCATGCCTGCATCTCATGTGTTCCACGTCGCCGGAGAAACTTCGCTGTCGTACACGTCTGACGGCGTTTACCACCAACAAAGTCAACGCAATTAAAAATTCACCATTTTCTTGTGATAATAATTTATTAAAAAATGATATTATGGAGAATAATAATAATAATATATACATTTAGACGAATGTTTTAAGTATTCAGAGATTCATTTAGTTGTTGAGCGTTTAGTGTTGCTTGCTGTGTTCTTGATGGTGAAGATGATCCTGATGTTAAACTGGCTTCTCTCAGGTGAACAAATATTTTAGCATTTTATTCAGTTTGTCCCAAAAGATTGTCCAGTTTAAACTTTCGGTATTGGGTATTTTTATATTTATGTATATTGTATGAAAAAATCTGTTTTTGTAGTAATTTTAACAATAAACTAAGACTAGAAAATAGTGCTTTTGTCCCAAAAAGATTGTCCAGTTTTAAAATGTTGGTATTTGGTATTTTATATTTATGTTTATTGTATGGAAAAACAAGTTTTTTTTTTAAATGATTTTGACAATTAAGACTAGAAAGTAGTGCCTCAAGAGTAGCATTTATATTCACTTTGTCCCAAAAAGATTGTTCATAGTTTTGCAATTTTGATGTTGAGTGTTTATATATATGTATGTATATATTTTTCTTTAAATTCTAGATTGTTTATATGTACGTATATTGATGTTGTTGAGATGAATGTTGTTGATATTGAGTATTTTCATATGTATATAGTATTGTATGAAAAAGTATGTTCTTCTACTTATTATTTTGATAATTAGGACGAAAGATTTGGGGTGCATTGAATGTTGTTGATATTGACTATTTCATATGTATATATTGTATGAAAAGTATGTTCTTCTACTTATTATTTTGATAATTAGGACGAAAAGATTGGGGTGTAATGGATATTTTCCTGCTTGGTTTGCGTGTTTATTATACTTTTCTATGAATTACACAACTCGAACATGTATTTTATTTCTACCCTCGAATTTATATTATCACCCAACCAATATTACTACAATACAACTACAAATTTTTAATTTTTACCACACAACACTCAAATGAACAACTAGAATAATATCAAAATGATACTTATACGGAAATCCATATTTCAATCTACTCATTTTAATAAAAAATTTCGCCGAAATTTCTCGCTAACTCAACAACCACGGAAGAACCACTTAATGCACCAAGGCAGCCCATACAATATGTAAACAAAAACAACTACACAACTTTACCTCCTACACGGTGCTGCGGGTAACGGCTCCTCCATGCGCTGATTCCTCTACAACACTTTCACCAAGGCTACCACCTTGTTTCTCAATGCCTTTTCCTTCCGGTCAAGAATCCTCACCCCACTTTTCAAAAAGTGAGATCCTCGCTAAAGTTCTATCGGTATCGAACAAAGAATGCGAGATTCATCCGAACATACTCCTCACAAGACACACGTAATACATTATGAATTTATCCAATCCATTAGGCAACGCCAACGATATGCTACGGATCCCACCTCACCAAAATCAAACGGTCCGACGTAACGGATTCAACTTCCTTTCTTCCAAACCGCATTACTCTTTCCACGAGATAATCCTCAAAAAACACCCGACACAACTTCAAAAACAAGTCCACTCGCCACGATCAACGCATTTCTTCTCCTCGCCTCGGCCCCGTGCCGTTTTCGTGTGTTATCAGATAACTTGATCCTATCCACCGACCTTTCAACTAACTCGGAACCATAAACTTTCTTCTCCCCCACTTCATTCCAACAAACTGGAGTCCGACACTTCCGCCCATATAATGCCTCAAATGGTGCCATCTCGATACTACGTGGAAAACTATTATTTACGCTAACTCTATCTTAAAGTAAATCCATCATCTCGTAGTCCTGATCGCCCTTCGATTGCCTATCCGTCTGGGATGGAAAGATACCAAATCAACTCGGTCCTTTAACGCTTAAACCTCTCCAAAATTATGGACACATGAGTTTGCGGGTAATGCCGTCATTGTCGACCACGCAACGCCAGCCGCTCGCGGATTTAATGAACCGGCTTGGGGGAGTTCCCGGATAAATTTGTGATTGTTTATTGATGATATTCCTCGATCTACTCGGTGACGCGGAGGAGCACGGTAGACACTCCCCGCGGATCAGGTTGAGATACTGGTGCAGCACCAATTGTACGCTAAGTTTAGTAAATGTGACTGCTGAGAAAGTACGCCTGGGGCCATGCTATATCCCAAGGAAGGTATTTGTGTGATCCTAAGCAGCTGGTGTCGTGAGTAATCGGGAGCTTAATTTACCAGCTAATCGGTGCTAGAGTTTCTTGGGTTTGGTCAAGTATTACGGTGAGGTTTATCGATATTTCTCGCTGATTGCGACCGATGACCAAAGTTGACCAGAAGCGGAGTTCCTTTTATTCGGGGATGCAGGATTGGCGAGAGACGTTTGCTGAGTTGAAGGCAAAGTTGACTCATCGCACTCTGCTTTTTGGCTCTACCCATCCAGCGAGGTTTCGTATTCCATGTTGATGCTTCGCACTGTGGGTTTCTCCTCTCCGCCTCAAATTCAAGTCTCTACGCTGGGAGGTACTTTAGACTTTTATGATCGATGAAAATCTAGCATCTAACCCCATACAAGTAATGCCTCCACAACTTCAGTGCAAAGACAATCGCCAACTCAAGATCGTGGGTCGGGTAATTCCTCTCATGGTTCTTCAGCTGTCGAGAAGCATAAGCAATCACTCTCCCATTCTACATCAACACACAACCCATGTAACGATCCGCCCCTGTGTCGCACGCTCGAGGTTAATCGCCCCAAATCCCGGACACCAGAGTCACCAATCGATGGATGAAGAACAAGACCATGAAATAATCGCAACAAAGATTCTACCAAGAAATGAAAAAAAAATCAAGATTGGGGGATTTTAGGAGTTCGCCTCGTGGTGCTATTAAGGAAGTTGCCAGTGATTTGGATAACGGTGAAATGATTAGATGGAGTTAGTGGAAGATATTTCAGATTAGCGCAAAGTCCGCTTTGGTTTTCGGGTTTAGTTTTGTCCTGCTTACTAACATAACCTAACATAAACTTAACTTCTAAACCCAAATAATATTATAATAATGCACATACGGAACTGGTTATTACAACCCAACCCCGCGCGAGACGCATCGCCGTGATACGTAACCCCAGCCCTGACAGAGCCAAAACCGGGTGTAGTAGTCGCCTTCGCCTTCAACTCTCCGAACAGCTTCACAATCCTCATCCCAAATAAAGGAACACCTTCCGGTCAACCTACCAATCGGAGTCGCAATTAACCCCGAAGTCCCCGATAAACCTCCCAGAATACCCAAACCAAACCCAAACTCCTCACCTCACTACACTCTCGGCCCTAGCCATTCACGCCTCCACCTTCTAAGGATCCACACAAATACCTCGCCAAACCGACCACACTGGGTGAACTTGGGCGCACAACTCTAGCCGGCTCAATACCTCCAATACAACCCACATGCTGCCTCGCATCTCTAGCCACCTTGAGTGCATCGTAATATCATCACGAACACAATCACGAACTTATCCAGAATTCCCTAACACCCATTCATCAAATCCATGAATGCCGCTGCATTAGCCAACCCAAACGGCATCACCATAAACTCAGAAGGTCTATACCGATCGAAAAGGTCGATTTCCTCGAATGTCACCCTCCTTGATCAACCGGTGATAACCGATCTCAAATCATCTTCGAAAACACCTTTCGTGATCCCTCACCGTCAAATAGAACATCTATCATTGGCAATGGATAACGCTTTCGATAGTCACCTTATTTACTGCCCCGTAGTCTATACACAACCTAAACGCATCTATCCTTCTTCTTCACAAACATAATCGCGCACTTACGGAAATACCGGTCTGGGTGAACTCCCTTATTGGGCGCTTCCGTGAATCGAAGCTCCTCAACTCTCTCAACTCGCTGATCCATTCTATACGGCGTAATAGAAATGGGCGCGGTACTGAACTACCTTAATCGTAAAACTCCACCTCGCTAACAAGAAACTCCGCAAATCCTCAGAAAACATCAATTCATTATTATTATTTGGAGTTGCTAATAATATTCAATTTATTATTTGGAGTTACATATGAATTCAATACATTACTTATATGCATCTTATTATTATCTTTATTATCACAATAATTATTGGCCCTATAAAACTTGAATAAAAAATATATGATTTAACTTATGATTAAAATATCTATATTTATACATCTTCTAAAAGTTTAGATAAAATCAACGATTCTTTCATTTTTTATTAAGAACATATTGTTCTTCCAACTAAAATATTTCAACTAAAATTAAGTATTTGCATCTTATTATTATCTTTATTATCACAATTATATTAATTGGCTGATTAATAGATGGCGAGGGAAATACAAACAAACTAAGAATAATTAGTAATATATGTAGTAACTTATGAAATTAATTCATTATACTAAATAATACAATTCATCATAATTAATTATTTTTGAGAAAAATGTTAAACTCTCGAATGGAGTTACATATGACTCATTATTATTTGGAGTTGCTTAATAATATTCAATTTATTTGGAGTTACATACACTAATACAATTATGATAATAAAGATAATAATAAGACGAACTAATTAGTCTATATATCTTATTTAATTTATGATTTAATAAATGCTAAGCAAGATATGATTGTTTTCTTCCCATTTTGTTAGATCTAAAACTAAATTGTTCCTTCCAACTAAAATAAAATAATTTCAATTGGTCATTATGTATTCTTCTTAATACTAATAAATATACACATTATTTATAATTGGTTATTATCATTACTCCATCTGTTCCAATTTACTTCGGTCAGCCAAGAAAAAAATAATTTTGCTGCGGTGCAAGATTATTATTAATATATCCTAAAAAGTATTTTATCAAAGAAAACTTTAGTTAATCATGAAAATAAAAAATACTTTATTAAGGGACAAAAGTGTAAAGATCAAGATAAAATTGACTGAACTTTATGATTTAATTAAAAAGTTTAAATGAAAATTTTACTGCTAATGATCAATTAAATTGAAATGGATTGAAAGATTGAATGAAAATTGAAATATATATTTTCTAATAAAAGAATTATTAAGTATTTTAATTTTACTGAGCATAAATTGAAGAAAAATACTTTATTTATTTATTATTGTCATTATATATTCTTCTTACAACATGATATAACAAATATATACGCATTTACAATTGGTGATTAATTAATATTGAATGAAAATTGAATCCTATAAAATAATATATAATTAACTTTTATATGAAGACGATTATTCAATTTAGATATTTGATTATATACAGTTAAAATATATATATCTATATCTATATATATATATTGACAATTATTTTTGCTTTTTTTGATAATTAGTCAATGATATAAAATATTATTTGTGCATATGTAAAAGTGAAAAACTATTCAATATACTAGCACTCCTTATTCATCTATATATAATATCTATATATAGGAAACATGAATGTTACAGAGTATTTAAAATCTAAGATTGAAATCAATAAAATATGAAGTAGTAATAGAATGTTTAAGTTTTAATGGCAGTATAAGTAGAACAAACAAAAAGGCACTCCTGATATTAACATTCATGACACGTTCATTATTAATTTATTTTTTATTACTTGTTTGTTTTCTTGTGACATCGTAGATTAATATTATACATATTAGAATATTATTTGACGATATTAGCGAATCCTATCTAATTAAAGTTATATATCAAATACATTGATGATAAAGTAATTCATAATTTATAAGAAATAGTTTATTTTATGGAGAGCTTTTATAAACGTATATTTAAGATATGCTTAAATATTGCAAATAATAAACTATAATTTAAGAAAGCAAAGCGAATAAGAATAATAATAAACGAAAAGAAGACGTTTAATTTTTTGAGACAAATGAAAAAGAAAATGACAATTTTAATTTGATATTTCCTTTTAAGAATTTTAATAAAGAAGTTATCAATGTATTAATTAGTCAAGTTTATCCCTATCATGATTTTTCGTATTTTTCTATCTATTTATTTTTTAAAATGTTATATAAAAGACAAGATATTTTTCTTCTTCTCACGATGCCCACGCCAAGCAACACACGTATCACACTTACCAGATTCTTAAAGTGCTAGCTAGATTCAATATGCAAGATGCCAAGCCTATTAGTTGTCCTCTTGGGGCTCACTTTAAATTGAGTACAAGGTTATGCTCATCAAGAGGAAGTGATACGGATGACATGGAGAACGTGCCTTATGCTTCGGCCGTGGGGAGTCTAATGTACGCGATGCTTTGTACAAGGCCTGACATTGCTTTTTCCGGGGCCATGTTTAGTGTCGGTTCTTAGCTCAACCCGGAAAAATATCAGAAATGTGAAATGGATCTTAAGGTATCTAAAGGGTAATCCAATGTGTGCATTTGCTATGGAACGAAGGAAGCTATTCCGAAGGATTTACGTACTTTATTAATGGAGTGAGATGATACCAAGAAATCAGACCGCTACTTGTCTCTTGTCGGGGTGCAATCTCATGGCAATCCAAACTACAACGATGTGTTGCACTATCTACTACGGAGGTGGAGTACATAGCAATTACAGAGTATTGCAAAGAGCTACTTTGGCTTAAGAGGTTATTCAATGAGGTTGGCATCGCACAAGACAAGTTCACAATTTTGTGTGATTCACAAAGCGCCATACACCTAAGTAAGAATCCTTCTTTCCATTCTAAATCAAAGCATATACAAGTGAGATACCATTGGATGCGAGTTGTGTTGGAAGAAAAACAAGTGTACATTAAGAAGGTACATACAAATGACAATGACGCAGACATGCTAACCAAAGTTCTACCAACAATCAGAATAGTTTTCCCTGTTACATTGTCCTGGAGGTGGTTTTCCCCCCCTTGATTTTGCCATTTGGGTTGCAAGATAAACTATAAGCGTGGAAATAATAAGAAAATACAATTAAAAATACCAAGAAAGATGTCTGATGTAAAAAATGATTATAATAGTTTGATAATCATGTATAAAAATCTTGGTAAGACTTACACACTTGATAATTAGAAGCTCGGAACCGTCTCCGAACATGTTTATCATCCAGCACTTGGATCTCAAATGTAGAGAACTTCACATTCTTCACAATTTTCACAATCATAACAAGGAAAGGCAATTTTATGGCAAGTGTAGCGTTAGGGTCGGCAGGACAAGAATCTTATTATTAAGATTATTGTATGTTAAAAAAAGAAGTTACTATATGTATAATAATGTATAAGTTACTATATATATTAATAATGATTCTTGGTTTTTCGCATTTCATCACATCTATTCATATAATTTACATGAATATGGACAATTGCCATGAATTAAAAACTAACTATTTATATTTCTTTATATAATAATAATAATAATCTAAAAGTGTAGATAAAATATGTGTTTCTTTCATTTTTTGTTATGACCATATTGATCCTTTCAAATAGAATTAATTATTTGCATGTTGTTATTATCTTATTATTATGATTATTATTGTATGTTAAAAAATAAAGTTACTACATGTATAATGACATATGATAGGTTTCATTCAACATTTATAATAAATACTCCTAAAAGTGTGAATCATCAAGATTTAACTACATGTATGTATACTATTTCTAAAAGTGTATACAATGCAATGTATTTCCAATTAAATACATTTCCAATTAAATTGATTTAACTACATGTATGTATACTATTTCTAAAAGTGTAGACAATGCAATGTATTTCTTACCTTTTTTGTTAAGACAAAAAATCCATTTCCAATTAAATTGATTATTAGAATAAATTAGTAATTGATCTTAAAAATAAAATAAGTAAATAAATTAATCATTTCACATCAAGATAATAAAAGCATATTAAAATTATATTTTAATGCAAATTTATAGATCGAGTTACAATACCTTAGTATTACACCCAATGTAATTGATCTTAAAAAAATAAATAAGTAAGCAAATATATGCATTTCATTTCACATACATCAAGATAATAAAAACATATTAAAATTATAGTTAAGACAATTTATGGTGGCTCGGGAGCCTACAATACTTACTATTCCACTCATTGAAGTTACAATTATGATTCCTACTTTATCAAATAATTTTTTATTATTAAAATCGCTTAATGCATTCTAAAAAATTAATTGTATAAATATACGCACTAGTTCATCAGCGTGCTCTCAAACAAAGGTATCAATTTCTCCCATGTCAAGTTGATCGCCATCGGTAGTTAGGCGTAACGACCCGCCCTGCTCCGCCCGAGCAGTCATTAAATCCCGAACACTGTAGCCACCAAACCGACGGATCTACTCGCCTTTAAAATACAATCTGCTTCATCCAAAATGTGATCACAATTGCTTCCCAAATCAAACAGCTTTTAAAATTTATAATCCATCTTATCACTTTCACTACAAATCAACTTATAAGTCATTCCAATTAATCATCAAGTCCATAATTAACAATCTATGCCCGTAGTCATCAAATTATAACTCAACTTGGAAATTTTACTTTTCAACATAATAATCTCTCTTTAATAAATTTTAAATCACCAATTTAACATCATAACAACTATACAAGTGTCCAACGTGAATCCTCCTACACATTTAAAAGTTTTATAAAAATATCCACATAAAAAAGTCAATCGAACCTAAAAGTCAACTCAGCCTCATAACGCTCCTCAAACGACTTAAATCACGAATTCATCACATATATATCGCTACGTAACCCATAACCAACTAAGATTTATCATAAAAATTCAATTATGTAAAAGTCAATTCAAAAGTCAATCCATTCCCAAAAACCCAAGAAATAAGTCTCGAAAGATTTGAAATTTCTTACCTTTAACCTCAAGAGAACGATTTAAGCAGAACAATATTCTACAAACGCGTTTTGAGTTCGAGCGACAATCAAGAGAGAGAAATGGAAAATAAAAATTTTTCAAGTGGGGAGGGAGGAATTTCCTACCAAACCTAGTTTGTTAAGACGTAAGTTTTGTCTCGCCATTTAATGAGGATGTAAAGATATTTATAAAAAATTGAACCCGCTCGTTTCAAGTTAATTCATTATCGTACTTAAATCTCCACTCTAACCCGATTTCAAAGATAAAATTCTTCCATTAAGAACACTTACTAAATTATAAAATGAAATTCTACCTCAAAAATTTACTTAAATAATATTATCATCGAAAAAAATTTTATACTATTCGGTCCAACTGGCCGACCAATTTTTTTTTTTTTTTTTTGTAAACGGGTTATTACGCTTAGTTCTTCCTCAATTAATGGAAAAACCCAACAAACACCCTTTACTACGAATGACAATCTCGCATTGTGAAGACTTAAAGTTTTTGTGAGTTGAACCATCTTCTATTACCTATACGTAGTCATTTTTACTTTTTTTTAACCTTATAACACATAATTATACTACAGATTTAATCAGCAATAACACTACTTCAATAACGCTTTTAATACGTGTTATAGAAGTGAAGTGTAACTTAAGATTAAAAAGACATCGAAAATATAACAAAGAAAAAATTTTACATACCGTTTTTTTATGAGAAATGCAATAGCACTTTTGTTGTTCTAAACGTTACATAAGCAATGAGAAATGCAATAACACTTTTATGAGTTTTTAAGTTAATGCTTGACGAGCGGTATTGCAATTAAAAATACAATAATTATTATTGAACGCTATGTTAGGCCATTCAAAATAAAATAAAAACCCACTAAAATTCGCCCTCATGTCTTTAGTCTATTAAATATTTAACCTAACAAGTATAGTATTCTCCTTAGACGTTAAGAATAGGCAAATGAGATGTTAATATATATTTTATTCTAATTATCTTAAATCATGTTCGATTCTAATAAATTTATGAATGTATTTATGTATCTACTATATAACATTTTACGACATTTGAAAGAGATAAAACTATTAAAAACTTGAATTGTGTACTTTAAGTTATATATAAATGTTTTGATGAATCACAAAATTACAAAGAATGAAAATCTTAGTTATATGTACTTTAAATTTTAGGAATATAATTGTATAACTCCTACAAGATTAAAATAAATTGATAGTCATCATCTCTATTATCGACCCCATTATATATCTCCTTCAAAACTATAAAATAAAATTAACACATTATATTATATCTATTTTGTGGTTTGAACCTAATAATATATTTGTTGAAATTTACAAAAAGAAGAAGAAAAATTTATGATTATTCTAATTTGAAAAATCACCTTACTATCAGAATATCTACAATTTATTTATTTGAAGTAAATAGATCGATAATAATAAATATATTAGTTGTAATACCTCCGAATTCAAAATGTGTGGATGCGATTAAGTCTGATATGACTGGACTGTACTACCATACCAATTAAGACGAGTCTCCTTCTGGGGCTCATCCTCATAAGAATTTCAAATTGCTAAACGGTCGCCGACCCCGAGTACTACGTGGGATTGTACTACCCATCGCACAAGCTTTCCTGCATGTCGGTGACAAAAACGCCATGTGCCATACGCTTTAAGTTTGTTAGGGCAGCTTCATCAAGTCTAATAACGCACCGAATTCGCATTTCGGGCGGGCATTAAGCAAACGGTATCGAAAAGCGAAATGGCCCCGAATCGCTGAATTTAAGCTGTACATGCTACGCAGTTGCTACGCCGAGTATGAGCCCACCTCGAGCTGTCAGAATGTAGCATCCCCGGCCCAGAAAGCGGCTTTGCGCGATATATTTGATATTTATTTGACGTGGTACTACTCATACCATCGAGACGCATCTTTTTCGAAAGCCTCATCTCATAAGAACTTCGCTGTTAAACGCGCCGAATTCGAGTAATTATGGACTAAAGTAATTCAAGCTTCCGGTAAAGACATGTCGCGACAAAACGCCATGGAAGAGCATGCTTGTGAAGTTGTTAGGCCGCTCATCAAGTTCTTAATAACGCATCAACTGCTGCATGTATGATTACAACCAGACGTAGTGAGCCATAATGGAACTACGAGAACTAAGCTCAAGCATGCGATTTAAGATTACCGGCCGGTGGCGGATCCACCTTCTCGATGTCGAGTAATACCTGCCCGTAGTGGCTACGCGTGATATATTCGTGGATATTATTTGATTCTGCATTATTCATACTCACCAAGATGTATCTTCTTTCTGAAGCTCATCTTATAAGAACTTCTCGTGTTAAACGTGGTTTCGACCCGAGTAATTACGCGTAATGCACACTCCACCGCCAAGCCTCTCAAGGCCATGTCGGTGACAAAACGCGGCTTTTAAGACACAAGGGTTTTGTTAAAGCGCCCATCAAGTCTAATAACGCACGACTTCTGTTCGGCGGGCATTACATTAGCAAACTAACACATAAATTTATTAATATTATATATGTTAAATATTATATACTATTTCATTTTTGTCCACGTGCAACACACGTAATATATGACTAGTGTGTTGGATTTTACGGATTAAAATAACAATTATCTAACCGACAATGCTAACTCTACGTGATTATAAAATAAGTAATTTAGTGAGAGATTATGTACCTTACACTCAGGAATAAATTTTAATAAATCGATTTTATAAATAAACAACCAATATAAAGTTACCCCTAAGAATTCACAAATTAATTATCAAATGTCAAACCCCTTCATTCGATTTACTAACAATTAAAGTTCAACAAAAGGAATTTGTAGGGGGCAGTTTGCTGGTTTTATTCCCCCATTACGGTCGAACAGTTATGGCGAAAAAGCGGTACGCTTTTTACTTTTTCTATCTTTTCAAAAGATGATTACCTAATTAATCAAATTTGCGGTACTTTTAAAAATGTAGTCCAACCTAAATTAGGTCCATAGAAAACAAAGCCCATCCTCTTTTTCCCTATTATTTGTGGCGGTTATGGGGTGAAATCTTACACCTAATTTCACCGCAATATTTTCTTATAATTTCTACACTTTAACCGTAAAGCTATAACGCATTATGGGCCAATTGGGTTGCCGCCAATTCTTGCGCCACGACAAGAGTAATATATTAATTTTTACGCAACTAAACATTATATTATTATATGATTATGAGCGACTAGTAAGCCATCATCATCCCTAATATTAATGTTAATCCTAATACGCCAATTCCGTCGAACAATCGAACATATATCCTAACTCTATATTATTTGAATATAATTAAATGTAAAAGTTATTAATCGACGTACAATCAAATTGCTCAACATACATATTTATAAAATTTAATATCTCATTTCCAACAAAATATTACCTCTATTATTTCCATTTCACCACACGCAATGCCAATTTAATATATGACTAGAGTGTTATGTTGAGTTTTTGTCGTGATCAATTCGTTAATAACCACAACTATGCCTTATTGTCGACAAGATCCCAAATGCAAACAAAGAGCTATGATAGTTAAATATGATGAACAATCAGTTACTATACAATCGAACAATTGAATGTAAATAATCGTATTTGAAAGCAACAATAGATGTGTTTGCAGGTCAGGTAACGCCTTTACTGCTAAGACCAAATTTTATTATCAACTTGAATTGAAGAACCTTGCAATTATTCAATCTCAACAATGAACACTAAATCTAACACTTGTCCTATAATCTATCAAGCAATCATCTGGTGTTTGAGTTGATTACAATGCATTTTATAGAACCTGGAAAGTCCTAAGCCTATTACAACTAATTGACTAGTCCTTATAGTAATCGAATTATGCAACTTCTCAGCTCAAGCATTCCAAATCCGACTCCGACTATGATTCCTTGCTTCAATAGATGACTCCACTTTGATCTCCTACGTGATCTCTGCTTTGCATGTTACCTGCATGCTAACATCTTTCACGTGAGGAACCTCGACATGTTAGAAAAATTATTATATTACTTTTTGTTTCTTGTTGATAGTGGCCAGGTTGTGGCAATTGTTTTTGTCATGCCTTTGCAAGGATCCAGTTTTGACGCATCTACACTATCTTTTATTTGTTCTACTATATTCTATATATGAATCTTGAGATGACAAAAGACTATAAATTTAGTATTTACCAATTACCATCATTAGTATTCCACTATATCACATAATAGAAGACCTCATCCAATTTATAGGCCACCATCGAACCATGTTGAAGCTTACTCATATTGCAATCCTTTTGGTGGCGACAATTTGTTAGTATCTCTATATATCTCATGTATATCATGATATTATTTTAATGCTAACTATATATGTATATCGGTTTTTATATGTAATTTTTTATCGTTACATTTTATGTGACATTCTACGTTATACTCTATGTATGCAGTTGTTATTTGTCAGGTGGCTACATCAGAAAAGTACGATGCAGTTATGACTCACGCCAACGTCGATGGCCAGAAGATAGGGTATCCTAAGGAGCATCCAAAACTCTGTAAATATGACAAGGAATGCATCAGAAAAAGAATTGGAAAGGTCTGTGTCAAGAAAGCAGGCAAACATTTTGGTATATGCAGTTTTAGACGTGTTTAACAGTTACTGTATGTTATCAGTTAGTCACATACTCACATTATGTTCCTTTGATTCTCTACTTACATGTACATTGCCAGGTTAATTAAGGATGTTCTTACTTCATTTGATGTTCTTACTTCATTTGCTTGCTTCAAGAGAAACAGATATAGAATCTTGAAATAAAATCTTGAGTTTTTAATCTTTTTATTGAAGAATGGACTCATCTCACTTCGAATATGTCAAAACATACAAAATAGTTTATATGGTCGTGGACACTCACCTATTATCAAACAAAGATGCAGGCATAACCCACACTAGCCAAAGAAGCGAAGCACATAAATTATTATTCCTTTCATATGGCATATAATTACAAACTTGGATTTAGAGAAACTAAAGATTCAACATAGACCAACGTCGGACAGCCATCGGAGAAGTCATTTTCGAGGCGGCGAAGTGAATTATCCTTTGCATTGTACAAGAAAAGCATGTTCAAGTTTGTCTTCAATAAAATGTCACCACTTCTCCCTACCCATATTGTTGAAGGATATGAGTCATATAAATCCTTGATGTGACTCAAATATGGCAAAGAGGCCACCTTAGTCCAAGAATCTTCTGAACCATATTGTTTCATTACCCACAAATCACTTCTTGTATCACCATAATTACACAAGGCTGAGAGGTAGCCCTTCAATTGGCAAAGCTTCCAATTGTCACATTCCACTTTGGGTGGCTTCATCCCTTTACACTCCTCGGTTTCTAAGTCGAATGCAGCTATGTCTCGGCTGCATTCAGGGTGATCTCTTTGATAGAAATCGTGCATCTGCCAGTGCAGATTACCATTCACAAAGATCGCTCCAACGCCATAATAAGGCGAAGCATATGGAAGTGGAACAGTTTCCATAGTCCTCCATGAATCATTTCTTAGAGTATAAACCTTAACCATATTTCTTGAGTCTTTCATCCAAGGACCAGGACAATAAATGCCAACAATCTTGTAGTCATCATTAGACTCATCATATCCGAATCCATATGTCAAAGCTCGATCTCGATCCGATCTTGAATCAAGCCACAATGTCTTGAATTCTCTTGTGGCTGGATTCCACAAGACTATTGCAATATACACTCCAACTATAATGCAAAAAACCAAACCACATAAGAACTCAAAAAGCAAAGTTGACAGTGGCGTAAACAATCACCGGAACCACTAAAATCTAAAGGCACGCCTCCATGGCTCGAGGGGTAGTAATCGAAATCGAGTGTGTTGGAGAATGGTTCAAGAAACAGAGATGACAGGGGACACTGTTTGACTATTTTGTAAGGTTTCTGCAAAATAAGCTTATGAGTGGACAAGTTCATATCATTTGCTGATGCACTAAGGTGAATCCTTATGAATTGAGAGCTAGAGATTAACGAAAGCCATGATTTCGAAACACACTTGAAACGCAACAAAGACTTAACAGGAAGCCATGAAAGGATGTGAATAATAAGATCATGTGGGAGAGTCATTTCATATGTTTCTTTTGTTTCCATATGTGATATTTCTTAAGTTCTACACTGCTTGTTGTGGTCTATTTATCTGCAATCTAGATTATATAGAGTATTCGTTTCCACCAAACGTTGTTTCTTAGAATAAGGGTCAACATTGGAAGAGCTTAAGAGGGACCAAAAGGAGCGATAACCTATCAAATTCCAAAAAGTCGGTCAATTATAGTTGTGTTTTCAGATAAATAGTAAATGACCCTCCTCAATAATATAACAAATCTTCTATTGAATTCTGTTTGATGTTTAGGCCTCCTTCGATATTAGTTCAAGATTCAGACTAAATGGTCTGAGCCATATTAGATTCTTGTGTAAGTGACGAAAATCATAAGGGCTGGCAGTGATAGGCCAAATCACTTTGGCAAACAATATGTAATTCCCTCAATTAATCGTTTGTCCACATCAATTTCTGATATACAAAGCAGAGCCGGCTAAGAGGGTGTTCTAGTATATGCTACTCCAACAGGCAACATGTGAACAAGACAATAGTAATTATTTTTTTTGTTTGTTTCAGTAAAACGTTACAAGGTTCTGAGATATCTAGGAAGAATGGCTTGGTCGATTAATCTCTATTGAAACAGAGGAAATACAGAAAGGGAATCAAGAAAACTAAGGTAAACTTACTCAAATTTACATAATATTTTTCAAAAAAACAACGTAAGTGAAATATATCGAGGTTATGAGGACATTTAATTTACAGCCAAGGGCGATTAGGGGTATACATGTAATTTGTCATCTACTAGAAGTGTGATTATCAATTAGTGGAGTTTAAAAATCTTCACCCTGCAATCTAGAGGGTGTTTATATAAAGGGGTGATCCAATATACACACACCAAAATAGTGTTTTTTTAGCACTGAAATGACTATTTTATCCCTGAGCATTATTTTTGTAACTACTACACTTACAAATAGGGGGGCAAAATCGTCATTTCACCCCCCAACTTCCTACTATTTTGGTGTGTGTATAACAGTTCAGGTTGCAGCTCAAGTGATGCTTATATAGCTGAACACCCTCATAGATGATGTGCTTTTGTATAAAAAAATCAGATTTATTTACTGACTAACGATTTAACTGCAAAGACATATATCCTCAATAAAACAGATTTGAGAGTAAGAGCATAATCATACAAGTGGCCATAGTGGACAAAAGTGCAAGTTATTGGCTGATACAAAATATGCTTCCTGCAGTGCATTTTGGTTGGAGATGACTAGGTGCAACTAATTTTCAAGAACTCGCCGTGTGGTCTTAGAAGAGATCACCTTGATGAGAATTTCTGAAGATGTTGTCAATGACACTATAAGTCCTGTTGCACCGACAAGCAGCAAACAAATGGTATGCAGTAAGGTTTCCTTTTCCTTCTCTCTTTCTTGATTTCAACTGGATACCTTGCAGGGGAATTCCATTCCTTCTCTATTTCCTTACCATTTGGTTCAGAGCGTAGTATGGCGTCCACAGTTGTCACTGCAGCAGCACTATTCTTCAAGGAAATTTCATCTTTCTCAGTTACAGAGGATCGTCGGTTTGAGTTTGGTGACCTGGCTTCTCCTAACAGGTTTTTCAATGGGGAATGTTTTTTCCCGGTGCTCCAACTAGACACTTTATCAATAATCTCCTCGTTTTTCTTTCTGCCCTGTGAATCATTGACCACATTCGAGATTGAAGGAAACCAACCAGCCTTCGGATCTTCATCCTTCTGTTGCTGGGTGCTTAATGCAGAAAGATCTGATGGAGTAGCTTTCTGGGGCACAGCGTTACCTGGTTCAACTAATGTCATAAAAGATGGAGGCTCAAAATCATCCGACTGCGCAGTTTGGCTTTCAGCAGCATCTTTATGAACCGGCAGACTAGTAGTCTGGGACTTCTCTGATGGAACTCCGGCATCAGCACTAGCTGCTGCTTCTGACTGCGGAGAAACCACTGTGCATTGACCAATAGTAGGGTACATTAGTTGCATGTATGAAAATAAAAAAGCATAAATTAATTTTTTAAGTTCTATAATGAATCAGAGAGTTGAAGAATATAAAAGGCAACAATCCATCAATTGAGATGTGTGAGCTCGTTTTAAATTGTTTCTATATTTTATGAGCAGAGCACCTAAGCAAATGGTTACTACATTCTGCATAGAGACCTGACCTGTTATTTGTGAACTCTAAGAAGTGCCACGAATTGATGACTATTCATAAGCTATTAACATGATACCTGAAACGGATCCCCAGTTTGCATCCATGCTATCAGCTCGACTACTAGAAGCAATTGACACAGAAACACCATCACCCTGAGTTTCAAGCTTGTCATCTCCTTTACCTTGCAATGACTCAGAACCACAGCCGAGAGATTCTTTTGAGGCCTGTGAGGAGTGGGTTACATCAACCATATTAGAAGTTTGGTGTTCAGAACCTACAGGCAGGGATGCCACTCCATTAGTTATGAATGCTCCTAGATTATCACTAGCTGACAAACTACTGACATTAAGATTTCTTTCAATGTTCTTCACGGCAGAAGCAACAGACAAAGTATTATCAGTCACATTTCCAGTTCCAAGCTGAGATAACGAAGTTCTATCAGTCACATTTCCAGTTCCAAGTTGAGATAACGAAGTTCTATCAGTCCCATTTCCAGTTCCAAGTTGAGATAACGAAGTATTATCAGTCACATTTCCAGTTCCAGGTTGAGATAACGTGTACGCAGCCATACAAGACGAGGATTCAATTTGGTCCATGTTTCCTCTTGTGTCAAACTGTTGCACATCTACATCACTACATTTCTGTGTCGGACCAGCAGATACATGTGCTACCTCCGGGTTCTTCTCAACTGCCCCACCACACTTCTCAATGGTTTCACACACTTCTGGAAGTTCAACTACAGCTTCTTTCAGAACCTGACTGTGATGTACCTTCAAAGAACTAGTTATTTGATCATCTTCCGATAAGAATGAACCATCAGCACCAAGTGTTCTCTTATCATTTGCTGCTAATTGATCCTCCAAGGGGTTTTCATTATATTGTTTGATTCCCTTGTCACTTTCCTCAGTTTTGCTCATTTTACAGTGATCAGAATTATCACCCCCAACAAGGTTGATTGTTTCCTCTGTTGATCCAGAAACACAAGATTTGTCCGTGATATGATGTTCAACTTCCTTCTCATTGAGGTTATCTTTCAAAGTATTCTGATTAGTGGTGGAGCAGAAACGAAAACCAGAAACACCCTGCGCAGCAATAGCAGCCTGTTTATCATCTCCAACATATGTAGTTACTTCAGAAGACCCAAGGTCCGGGGAAAGACTTGACTTTGGTGAGGCATAATCCTGAAAATCTTCAATGAGTGCAACATTGGCTATTGCTGCTAAACTATCAGGCATTGAGAGTGTATATACAGCTATATCTGCCTCATTTTGCTCTTCCAATTTAGAAACTGTTGTTTCCTCCTCTTTCTTCCTAAAGAGGCTAACATCCATATCTTTTCCTACCCCACTATGCTCAAAGATGCGGTGGACCTCACTCTGGTCACCATTTTTGTTCCCATCAAATTCAGTAACTGCATTGTCTGTGTAGAGATGTTTCTCTAGAGGAGATGCATCATTTACAACCAGAGTATCCTGAGTAACAAAATCCAATGTTTTATTTTCATTTGCGTCAAATTTAGTCAGTCTTTCAATAACAGCCACAGATGTCGACTCCTCCTCCCAAATGTTATCTGATGCCTGCTCATCTATCTTATTTAGATAAAGATCAGATGATTCTCTTGTAGCCTCTACATGAGGGTTAAGAAAAGTTCTATTTATCTCTTCATCTTTAGCATCTGCATCAATGCCCTCTATAAGCTCATCTGCAGGAGTTCCAATTATAACAGGGGAAGTGTCAAACGGCAAAGCAGTTACTAAAATAGATGCAATGGGAGACTCTTCAATTCTGGCTTCACTAGATGAATTAGCATTTTCTGACTTGCTTATTACTTGTTCATCAACCTCTGAGTTGGACTTTTTAATGCTTTGTATTGGATCAATCGAGCTGTCCAACGTACCTTCAACTTCAAAAATAAAAATAAAAATCATTAGAAGACAAATGAATGTGAAAAGAGATGCTACAACATGTAAGTGTGAAGAACACTAACTGGATGAATGAGGTTCAGATGATTCTCTTGCTGCCGCCACATGAGGGTTAAGGCTACCAGTCAATGTTTTATTTATCTCTTCATCTTTAGCATCTACATCAATGTCGTTTATAAGTTCATCAGTAGGAGTTTCAAATATAGCAGGGGAACCGTCAAACTGCGAAGCAGACACTCCAATAGATGCAACAGGAGACCCTTTAATTAAGGCTTCATTAGACGAATTAGCATTTTCTGACTGGTTTATTACTTGTTCTTCAACCTCTGCGTCAAACTTCTTGATGCTTTGTGTTGGAGCAATTGGCTTGTCCAGTGTTCCAGCAGTTGCAAAAAATATCATTAGAACACAAACGAATGTGAAAAGAGATGCTATGACATGTAAGCGTGAAGCCCACCAGCTGGATAAATGGGAACAGTAATAAGTGCTATGAGAGTAATCAGTCTATAGAACGGAAAAGCTCAATCTATAGAATGGAAAAGCTCAACAGAAGAGTTACATGCTACTAATAAGGTTGCAGGAAGAGAACGTAGAAGTATTAGCATCAAATTCCACTTTGGAAATCATGGCCATCAAGATATTGTAATAGAGGGGGCTGATGACAGTCAAACCCCAACAATAAATCACAACTTGATATTCACCGCTGACTATATTTTCATATCAACAGAACAATAGACTTAACCATGCAGACACTGTAAGTAAAATATTGACCAAAATTTTATTGACAAACCAATTATTAGTATTTATTTTAAAATCTACCATCAACTGTTTAGGGATTTTGTTCCATGCAATCAATATATCGAAACTGCAGCTTAGCAAAAATGTGGAAGTGTTAATTCATATAAACTTCAACAGAAGAGTACTCCAAGAAGCCCAGAAAAGGAAGTCTATGGTTACATCATGGAAACTGTTATACAGCTATGAAGATAACCATTGCGGTAAAAATCAGACGCTGTTTATAGTTTATACTTCCTACAAATAAATCACTTCATAAAATAAAATTGAATAATGTATAAATTATTTTCGAATTAGAAAGTGAATGTTTGTTTGAAAGGTGGTCCCTGCTGATGCAACTGACGCCAACTTTTTGAACACTAGTACCAACTGAGGCCAACAGAAACTAGGAGGCAGGTAGCTTGTATACCAACTCCACCATCATTTTGGTATCTAACTTAGTTTATGCATTTCATCATCTGATAACATATCATGTTCTTTAATAACTAACTGATGCATGTGGTTACAATTACTCTTTCTTTATCCTCAACCAGATTTTGGCCAACAACAAGACATAGTGAACCTGCATAGAGTTGATCAGCCAGTAATTAATGATACTAACTATAAAAAACTAGACATATTAAATACTCACCAGCAGTTGCCTCTCCACAAAATGATTGCCCCTCAACAGAATCGCTGTGTGCAAGTTTCTCCATGTCCTTATTCAGATCTTTAATGTGATCCTCAATGGGTGGACTAACCCCACTATCCGAGAATTCTGCGACTGCATCTGAGAACAGATCATCTGCTGATCTATTGGACTGTAAATTATTACCATCCGAACTTCCAAGTTCCTTTAGCAGTGAACCTAAACAAATCAAATGGGAAAAAATAGCATAAGCCTAAACTATCATTTTATAGAACTTGCAAAAAACAAACTAGCCATGATAAACTCCAATTGAGAACATAATGCAGAAGTAATAAATTTAGCATAACAATTTCAAGCAAGTGAGATCGAAAAGAATCCAGACTTGGGGTTCGTTGATCTTCACAGGGGGCATGCTCACCATCCAAAGCAGCCAAATGGTCATCGGATTCAACAAGCTTGTACCCTTCAATGGTTCCACACAACTTCTTGTGTGCTCTTCTATGTTTGGCACTTGGATGTGCCTTTGGAAATGGCCATCCACATTTGGTACACAAATATACTCCCTGATTTTCGCGCCCTACAATAATTAAAAGTCGCCATCATTTCACTTCAATTTACCAATATCCAGTCACTTCAATTTACCAATATCCAGTCAAAAAATACAAACAAGAATATATCTACATGAAACAACCAAAGATTCCAACTTTTCTTGATGAGAAAGATCATTAAATAGCACATCAATGAAGCCCACAATAATGTGCCAACACAAACAACACCCAATTATTATTGCACATATACAAACAGTAAATATATCTGCACACACCTCTATTTACACATACTGACACATACATGAAAACCCCTGAAAATGTACTCCATTTCCAAAAAATGTCTACTCTAATTTTCAATGGTCAAAACAAGGAATTTTATAGCCTTAACCAATGCACCTAACTTTAATTTGAATCAATATTATCATGTTTATTATAAATTAGGTTAAAAATTCTATCTTTTATATATTTTTCACTAAATATTAGTATACAACATATACAAAAATATTTAAGCTCAAAAATTTAAATAGTAACACATCAAAAATCAAAACCGGACCATCATTTTGAAATGGAGGGAGGGAGTGCATAACAAACTATCATATTATATACTTCACATGTATAATAGTAAAACAAGATATACAATGAAATATGAAAACAAATCCAAGAGGGAGTGATGAAATGATATTAAAAAAAAAAAAACCCACTCAGGATTATCATGTTAATTGTGAATTAGGTTAAAAGTAGTACTATCTTTTGATAAATACTTCATTAAATATAATCTGATCACATCTGAAATATTCGAGTTGAAATTTAAAATTAGACGATCATTTTTGAAATGGAGTGAGAGATTATACTAACTATCATAGTATCATACTCATACTTCACATGTATAATTGTGAATAAGATACACGATGAGATAAACAAAACCAAAAAAAAAACCAAGAAAAGTGCAAAAAAATCAAGAAAAGTGAAAAACCCAAGTGAAATAAAGCTACAAGAATGAATGTGTGCACCAAAAAAAAATAGCAAGAAATAAATAAAATGGGGTATGTAACCTGATAAGCTTTTCTTGATTTGGTGTTCTTGGGTGTCCATGTGTATACTGTACAATGATGAAAAATATGGAGTACAAAGTTCTTGTGTGAGAGAGAGAGGTAAAGGAGATTTAAGGACAGAGATGGACTTCTGAATGCATGAGTTTGACTGGAATCACATTTGGGCTTTTGGGGTGGGGTGGGGTGTAGGGTAGGGTAGGGGTTGGGGGTGGGGTGAAGGAGTAGGGGGTTAGATTCTCTTCGACGAGGAATGCTTGAAATGGTTGTACTTTTCCAATTGGGTAATTGAATATTTTGTCCCTAGTAAAATCACATTTTGACTTGTTGCTATATATAGATTAGAGGGTGAGAGATATAACCTAAATCTGGGAGTTTGCTTCTCCATATCTTAATTTAATGATCATTTTATTATAATATAATTTCTTTTTAAGGTCTCGTTTCTCCAAGAATTATGCTTAAGAAAAATTATGTTTATAAGATGAATTATACTAATTCAATTTTTTTTAATGTAATTTTATATATAAAAAAAATTTGATTTCAATATTATTGAAAGTTTTGGCGATGATTGATTGTAGTTATGGTCTACGGAACATTATTTTAGTACATGAATGTCGACATGTGTGTGGCAGGTTTCAATATGCCCGATGTGGGTTAGTTTCAATATTTTGTTTTTTGTCTTAAGATTTGAAGTTTTGATTATAAATTTTAGTAGAAAATAAATTCGATGTGGTAATATGGAAATTATGAATAATTTATGATGATGCATAAGTTTTTATTAATATCAAATGTTGAGTTAGTCAACCGATTCCAACTTTGATAACATTTCAATAACTAATTTACACCATTCGAAATTCAAGGAGCAAAGAAATGTTGATTTTTTTTGTTAAACATCCAAAAATTATTTGTTATATTTACTCTTATTATCTCTTATCTTTAAGTTGCCTAATCTAGGAACCTCCTAAAGAAAATGTCACAAAAATGCACTACATAGTTCCTAGGAACTTTTAGCTCTCAAACTGTTTTCAACTACCAAACCGCATTCCATTTTGGAGTCTTTGAATTGTGGAGTAAGCAAATGTAAAATATGAGCACTCACACATTTTCATGGAGAAATTTCTTTCATTGCTCCTAATTTTTTTTATGTGAGCTCAATGGATAATCATATCTACTATCTAGAATCTAGCAAACAACAAAACAAACCTTATAATAAGATCCCCATTATTTAAGCCAAATTTAATAAAGAGTGAACTTATCTTTTCTTTATCTTAAAGACTCATCGACAACTTAGTGCGGTAGAATCTAGGTGACATGGATGTGAACCTTAATTGAAACTCAAGCATTTGTCTTTACATACATATAGTAAAAAATACTAAAAAAGTTATTGAATGAGTTAAATATTGCTACTAGCAATTAAATTATGTTGCCTTCATTTATTTTGTCGTTTGGGAATAATTCGGACAGGTTTGAGACCAAACCTGAATGAAAATGAAGTTTCTGTTCTGAACAACATCTTTTGCTTAATTTTATAAATTCTTGGATTCAATATAGATTCTAGATTTCTATACCTATATTTCTATACCTTTCGACCATAGGGCTTGAACATTGAAAATCATACTCCCTAATAATTTAATTGAAATTTCATATTTCAAGTCCATATCAAAATATTCATATATCCATGGCAAAAAGGATATGGTGTTAAAATGACAAAATAAACATAATAAAAAATTGATCGGATTTTACTACCATGTCTGTCGGATCGGGATATGAAAACGTTGAAGGGATACCATTTTGAACATACAATAAAATATGATCGAACTTGAACAAAATGGTCACAAACCTAACAAAAATTTGGTAGAAAGCAAAGAAAGGGTTGCAAATGAGGCCCTACCCAAGCCTTCCTAATTCCTAAACAAACTAAGCATTAATCAAGAATGACTAGTTTTTGGGCACAAACAAAAGCAGGTTATGGACCAGTATAACAAATTGCAACCAACCCATTAATAGTTCAACACTGTCTTTATTAATTACCGAGTTTGCCCCCATCAACGGCATCAAGTATTATTAACACCGACTTTTAACAAAGTTTGCTTGGCTTCATTCAAGATTTCACTTTGTGTAATTCAAACCGAATTAAATGTAAACTTTTAAACTCGAACGGTTTCAAGTCAATGGCTCACATGCTCTATATTATATAGTTTAAATTAATGATATGAATGAAAGAGGTGAGAATCGTTTTTTAAGGAAAACCTTCAAATCGAGTCGAACAAAGCTCTCGATATTTTTTGACAAATTAGATTAAGTTGAAATCAAGTTATATTAAGGTCAAATCAAATCAAATCTTATTTTAAAAGTTCAATGAACTAGACTACTTGTCGAATCAACTCTATTAGAACAAAATTCAATCCGATTCCACTCGTTTAAGATAAATAATCATCACTCCCTTTCCCCAAAACCCCAAAACCCCATACAGTTTCACACACTCTCGAACAATGAATTTCTTCTCCAAATCAAGAACCACCTCACCACCCCACCACCCCCTCCACCAAGCCGTCTCCTCCCTCCAAACCAACCTCACAGACTTCTTTCACAACCCCATCAACCCCTTCTTCACCCCCACCCCTTTTTTTGCCAAAATTTCAACCCCCATAAACCCCAAAAACAATGTTAGTACTAGCACTAGTAATACTATAAAGAACAATTCTTTAAGTGTAGAGGATATAGAGGAGAGGCTAACTGGTATCCCTGTGTTTGCTCTGAGCAATGCTGCTCAAGAATTTGTGCTTGTTTCAGGGTTCAATACTGGGAAGAGTCTTGGGTTGTTTTGCTTTGGGGAAAACGATGCTAATACACTTTTGCAACAAATGGAGTCCATGGACCCTTCTATGAGAAATGGTTCAAAAGTTGTGCCTGTTGCTCTTAATAAGGTAACTATGGTGTCTTTTTAACATATTATTACTTGGTTTATCCCAAAAAGATTGTCCAGTTTTGAATTTTTTGCTACATAATATTTGGTGAAATATATCAAATGCTAGTATTTCTATGAGAAATGGCTCAAAAGTTGTGCCTGTTGCTCTTAATAAGGTAAAAATGGTACATATGGCTTAATAGTCTGGTGCTATATGACCCGAGCTTTCACTGTAAGGTCTCGGTTCAACTCTCGCCGGAGGAGTATTGGTAAATCTTTTCTTTGGCGCTCGTTATAATTTATTAGTTAGAAATTTTATATTCGTTGACGATACTCATCTCTAATTTACAAAAAAAGAAATTAAAAATGGTGTCTTTTTTATATATTATTAATTGGGTTGTCCTAAAAAGATTGTCCAGTTTTGAGTTTGATGGTTAACTTGATAAAATATTGAACGTTTTGATGCATAATATTGAAGGTTTTGTTATATAATATTTGGTGAATATATCAAATGGTAGTAGTTCTATGAGAAATGGCTCCAAAGTTGTGCCTGTTGCTCTTAATAAGGTAAAAATGGAGTCTTTTTGATATATTATTAATTGGGTTGTCCCAAAAAGATTGTCCAGTTTTGAATTTGATGATTACTTATTAATATGATTATCTAGTATTGAATTATGATGGTTGACTTTTTGAGTTTTGAAATCAAGTATTTTTTATATATGTTGTATTCTATTTGGTGAAAAAAACATCCAGTGTTAGTAGTTATAATGTATTTTGCTATTAATGTGATAATATAAATTCAAATAGAAGTCATGTTTGTGAAGTTAGGTTGTGCCTGTTGCTCTTATTACTTGGTTTGTCCCAAAAAGATTGTCCAATTTTGAGTTTGATGGTTAGCTTATTAAATTGTGAAATCAAGTACTCCATCTTATGAAGATTATCTAGTTTTGAATTTTATTTTATTTTAAATTAAGAGGGAACATTTTAATAGTATGGGGTGAAAGCCTGAGTGGATGACGGTTTTTTCAGGTTTTTAAGCTAAAAGTTGATGGGGTGGCCTTCAGGCTGATACCAGAGGCCTCTCAAGTGAAGAATGCAGTGAAGGTGAGAGTTAATTGTTGGTTAGGAATTTAGGATGTTACTTTGTAAGGAATTATTGTTTTACTTATAACTAGATGTCAACAGTTCATGGATGTCGAAGAATTAGTTTCATGTTATTCGTTGAGGAAATTCATTTCATAAACTGGTTTTTAAGTATGTTGTGAATATGATTTCTTAGGATAAGGCTATTTTAACACGCATCATACCATGATGTACACTAAATTCTGCTATTACATAGTTTGACTCATGGATCACACTCTGCATTTTTTGTAAGATACTTGGGGTTTGCATTCATAAATCACTAGTAGAGTACTTGTCCAATCAACTTGGACTCAGTGTCTTTCATTTGGAATTACAAATTAAAATCAATTGCGTTTCTGATTCTGTAGGAAAGGAAGAGGGCTGGCATCCCTGATGAGAGCTTTGCTGGAGTGCCTGTTTTCCAGGTTCTTATAAGCCTGCATTTGTTTGCATAATTTATCCCCTTCTGTTGTGGGTAAAAGGGCATAGTGCTGAACAATAATTCAGGAAGTCGGAACATCAATGGCTTGCAAATATAAGGGCAGATTTTATTTTGTCGTAACATTTGTTTGTATATAAATGATGTCTTGCTGATCATGCCAGATACAAAGGGTGAGCATGAACAACAAACAATAGTGAAAGAACCCCCAGATCATAGTAATGCAAGCTCTATATTTAACTGTAGCAAATCTATGGTGTAAAGGCTAGTGAGTAAGCTAGCTTGTTAAAGTAGTGCATGGTTTAAAAATAATTGAAATGACACTCCAGTGTTTTGGTTTCTATTGTAAAATATTGAATTTCGTGGACTTACTGACTATTAACATAGAACACTATTCTTTAGGTTTCTTTTTCTTCAATCAATCTTTTGTTTGTTTCAGTTTATATGTAGTTGTTCCTTTCATCTTTTTTCATATCAATAAGGATGAACTTTTCATGCTTAGTTAATGGACGGGTGTGACGAAATCTTTTAGATTGGTGTGTCATGCTCATCTTCTACTTGGAGTTTATGTGAACATATAATGAGAGACGCAATTCTTTTGCAAAGAGACAGTTGTGTCATTCTTAGTCATATTGTTGTACGTGTTGCTTGATGTCTGCTCCTCGAGGCAATTTTATTGAACATAAAGTTGGTAGTTTGGGTTTAAATACCAAAATATGTTGAACTTCATTCAATTTTTTCAATCATTGAGTTTATTATCGTTATCAAGTACGCAACTTATTGACTATAGCCATGTAGCTTCTATTCCTTGATGTTTATTCCTTGCTTTCTAATATTTGGATTAGTCATTGTGACCAAAAAAAAAAAAAAGTGGAATTATAATTTTTTCTTAAATGGAATTATTTCTTCCTTATGCAGTCAAAAAGCTTGCTCCTAAGAAGCCAAAAGAAAAGTTATCGTCCTGTTTTCTTCAGGAAGGTAAGTGAATATGCTAACCACTTAACTTTTTCTTCAACCTGCAACCTGTATTAGTATTATTCTCATTAGTGCTGTGTTATTGGTTACAATATAGGAAGACCTGGAAAAATCCCTTACAAGAGCTTCTCAGCAGCAAAGGCGATTGAACCCTGCTTTTAGAGAGGGAGATATAGAGGTATGTTTTGGCATTATTTATAAACAGAACCACATATATCATCACATAATCTTCCTTGATTCATCAGGTTGTGGTTTTTGAAGACATTATTCAGGGAATGAAGGTAAGTGACCTATGTTTCTTTCATAGTTTGATTCTTGATGTCGCTTGTTGAATTTTAAATGGCTTATGAAAAATGTTTTTGAATCCTATAATGTATTCTAATCAGGACATGACTACTGATATTTCTAAACTGTTATTGCTCAGAACATGCTAGCCAATAGTATCTAGTACTATTAAGAAAATTGTGGATGGAGGGAAAGCCCATTTTAGTCCATTTGAGAAGGTTCATTGTGAATTAAAAGTTCATTTGGAAGAAGAAAGAAAAAGGTTTAATACTTGCTGATAATTTAAGCTCATTCATTCATGGTTGGGAAGAATGTGTAATACTTGTTCACGTCTATTGCTATCTGTTCATGCCACCTTGGTTCAGCTTTTGTTGGTTCCCAATATTGGTTGGTGGGTAGTTATCGTTTAAGCTTATGTAATGCAAAATTTCTCCCAGCAATATAACTAGGGAAACCTAACCTAAATTTTGCAGGATGCTTCAAACTCACAATTTGATGATGTTGTTTTTATACCTCCTGGTCTTGATGTTTCAACAGATCCTTCTCAGTCCCAGCAATAGGAAGTAAGAGCCTCTAAGGTAATCATTTTCATGCCAGTCCTCGATTCATCTTGTAGTGTGTCTTAAGACATTTGTTGAGAAGAAGGCATTGCTTGTACACTTTTCTTCCCATGGATTCCCCCTACACCGTTGTATCTGACCTCGTCCAAGGAGATGATGTGGTATGTAAAGTTAAAGATAATATTATCATTTCGCAGATTGTTTGTCTGATAGCTCAACACATGTTATGGTTATCTAGCATGCCAACATTCGTTGGCAAGTACAAATATTCACTAGAAGTCGGGGTTCGAGTCCTTGAAATGACAAGGGCCGAACTTAAACAAAAGACTACCCTGAATGAACTATTAGTTACAGAACAATTAGGAGGCTCCGAGCTTTGGTAAATTATACCAGAAGGAATTCGTCAGAGGTTTCATTTTCAGGTTGGGTGTTGAATTGACACAAAAATGGTCCACATAAACGATGTAGGATATAATTTGATAGCGTAGAACTTTGTCATTTTATAATTGATGTGTTATGCATGAGCACAAATACCGTGCTCCAAGTTGGTAAACGCGGAATAGATCCCTCTCTAGAATTAGATAAGGTTGAAGGCTAAAAGACGGATGTGGAGCTAAGAAAATCTGGTTGTTCAAGTGTCAATTTGTTCTTTAGTCTTTGGCATGCATTGAGCAACAGCTGTTATGGATGGAAAAAGTTAAAACAATATCCAGCTTCTCAGGAAACCATACTATTTTGTACTTCTCTCTTTTTGTCCCAGAAAATGCTCTAATATTTGTCTTTCAGCCAATGTACTCTTCTTCAAAACTCAATAATGTTACCAGTATTTTCTCCCTTCATATCTGGATTCATCCTGAAAGATGTTAATGATTTTCTTTGGTCTCAAATAAGTCATTTTTAGTTAATAATCTATCTATATATAATAAGAATAAGAATAAAGAATATAATATATATATAAGTGAAAATGTGCTAATGGTGTTTCTTTCATTTTTTGTTAAGACCGTTTTATCCCTTTCAATCTACATGTTATTATTAATTAATTATTTACATATAATTGGTTAAAATAAATTATGATAAATAATTACTATTTCTTACATTTATAATAAGGACCACTTTTTATTCGAATAAAAAAATACGAGTTTTATGTTTTTTAAAAATCTAATAGTCTATTTATATACAATTATATTTTCATTGTAGTATAGACACTATAAGTAATACAATACAATGAAAATAAAATATGATAATGTTATTAGATATTTATATCAAAATATTTGAAGTTAAACTATGTATTTAGAAGTAATTTTGACATTTTTATGATAATAACATGACTTAAATATAATAATATTCAAAATAAATACAAAAGTTGTACAATTAATAATTTTAAAACCTAATAGATTTTAAATAAGTATTAAAATACGTTTAATTATTTTGAAGGAAGTAATTATACAAATCATAAGTAAAAAAGAATAAAATTTAGAGGTGTAAATGAAAGTTTAGGATACATTAGTATTTAAGATAAAGAATGCAAATTAAATTCACTAAGTATTTTCTTTCATCATAAGTTGAAAGGTCTGCAAACAAATTTATATTCCGTTATTTTAATTTTAGAGATTCTGAATAATAATTACCATACTTTCATTTGGTCCTTCAATAATATAATATAACAATTATGTTTTTCATTATAGTATAAACACTATATAAGTATCTGATACTATGAAAATAAAATAACAACAATGTTATTAGATATTTATATCACATGTTTAAAGTTAAGCTACGTATTTATAAGTAATTTCGATATTTTTATGATAATAGAGCGTGACTTAATATATCATACAAAGAAATATTATAACCATAAGTATAATATAATAATATTCAAAATAAATAAAAGTTGTACAATTAATAATTTTAAAACCTAATAGATTATAAATAAGTATTAAAAATATATTGGTATTTTGGAAGTAACTAATTATACCAGCATAAGTGTAAAGAATGAAATTTAAATTTATTAAATTTTGGAGTGTAAATGAAAGTTTAGATTCATTAGTATTTAAGATAAAGAATGCAAATTAAATTCACTAAGTATTTCTTTCATCGTAAGTTGAAAGGTCTGTGAGTATTCACATTTCGTTATTTCCAAATTTTATGAGTTATACATAATAACTACCAATACTTTCATTAGTTCTTCAATCATATAATATAACAATTATATTTTCATTGTAGTATAAGCACTACTATAAATGTCTGATACATGAAAATAAAATATGTATTTGTTATTAGATATTTATATCAAAATATTTGAAGTTAAATTACGTGTTAAGTAATTTCGAAGGCATTTATAGTAATAGACATGAGCTTATCTCGCCCAATTCAAATTAATTGATGTTTAGGATTCAGGTGTCGAGGTTTTGTGCCCAATTCTTTTATTGACAAAATATAAAATTGATATAGACAGTTAAGTTTTAAAAATATTTTTCATAATATTATTTTATTATAATTTTTCATAATATATATAAGTAATTAATGATTAACGTTATTAATGCTTTGAAAAGTCGATTAATTTGACATGGAGGTAATATATCATAGCGAAGAGAAGCTCATTATAACCATAAGTATAATATAATAATATTCAAAATAAATACAAAATTTATACAACTAATAATTTTAAAATTAATAGATTTTAAATAAGTATTAACACATTTAATTATTTTGAGTAAAAAATTCATAAATCATATACAAAAAAAGAAAGGAAAATTAAATTTATTAAATTTTTAGTGTAAATGGTTACATTAGTATTCAGATAAAGAATGCAAATTAAATTTATTAAGTATTTTCTTTAAATCATAGTTAAGGTCTCTTGGGCGTTATATTCGTTATTTAATTTAGGGATTCTGTATGGCTATCGGCTGGGTAGTTCTTGATAATATAATATAACGTGCATTATTCGGATAAACTATTTCATGTTCGTTATTTCTTGTGATATAATATAGTATTCCCTTTATTTAATGAGCAACAATTTCTTGAAATCGTTGTGAGATCGTCGATATTGGGCTCATAGTAAGGTTAAACGAAAGCGTACGTAAGTTTACTTAAAATTGATGGCGCTGAAATGAAGTGAGGAATTCGATAAGTTATCACGTGTATATGTTTTTAGATAAATTACATATTTTTCTCTTTTAGTTAAATATTATTATTGGATTGAAAGTCTCAAAATTCTTAAATCTGTATATAGTAAATCGTAATAAATTCTTGTGTTTTCCTAGAATTTTATTCTTTCGTATTCCTTCTTGAATTATGAATATAAATAGATACGGTGCTTAACCGATTATAATGGCAAGCCCAATTACATTAATTCTTTAATAATTAATTTTGAATAATAACATTTTCATATAACATAAAATTTGAGATTAACAAAGAAGAGTTCTTCCGATAATATAGAAAATGGTACCACCGCAGCTTAGTTGATTCTCTTATTTCAATTTAAAATAAATTATTTGAATAATTATATCTTTATATTATGTTTATTCTTTGATTGTTTCTTTAGTATCTACGTAAAGAATATGTTGATATTTCGATTATTGATATAATGGCTATAATAGTGGAGTTTAAATATCGATTAAATTTTTTATTTTATTTTGGAATATTATGGGTTAATATATTGAATAGATTTTAACATATGAAAGAAAATATCACAATTCAGTGAGAATACTTTATTATCATAAAAAGATAGTTGATTAACATTTGTGATAATAGTAAGCGAGTTAATGATAATCTAGCCAACAGTGCTTTAATTTGATTGAGAATAATTTCTTGAAATGATATGTATGTTATTAGGCGTTGATAAATGAAAATACTTCATCGTAAATGTAAGTAAATACAAGGGCCATATTAATTGAATCTTGAATAATATAATTAACAATAATATGTTTGCATATACTTATTTAGGCTTTTATTAAACTTTCATAACTACGTTTAAATATAAGTAAATGAATGAATTAGTGCATTCTTGCATTCTTGTATTATGAATATCTGAATGAGTAATTATTTTATATTTAGGTTAGAAGAGATGATGTATTAGGCTGACGAGAAACAGTGCTTTTGCTTTCTTATGATTTATAATTTTATTTTTGTACTTTACTATGCTTAATATATATATTAAACCCTCATCTGAAGTCCAAAAAGTGCAAAAGCTTGAGTTTGTTTTTAAAGCACAATTTTCGTGCAGCCTTGTAAAATTAATACTAGTAATTTATAAAAGTGGAAATGTCTTAATAGTGTTTCTTTCATTTTTTGTTAAAATGGTACCCACCCAATCTACATGTTATTATTAATTAATTATTTACATATAATTGGTTATTATTAATTATTTATTTGTATTGATTTGTACTAATTGGTATTAGCCATCGTAATATCTTTTCATAGTGCTACGATTACATGATATTAATGCACAAATAATTTTTTAAATTATATTAATTTAAAATCATTACTACAATATATAATTCTATTCTACGTTGTAATATAGAATCATGATATCGCAGCGTTTAAATTAAAAGATATTATGAGTTTATACATTTTTAAAATTTAGGTCTATTTACAAAAAGTATATATACATATAATGTTTTAAACACATATAAATGTCTGATACTATGCATATAAAATATGATGATGATATTAGATATTTATATCGAAATATGTGAGTTAATATCTTGTTAGAAGTAATTTGATATTTTTTAGATATTGCTTAATATATTTTGACAAAGAAAATTATAACTATAAGTATAATATTAATATTCAAAATATAAATACAAAAAGGTAATGCGATTAATAATTATAAAAACTAATCTATTTTAAATAAGTATTAAAATAAAATTTAATTATTTTGAATTAAGTAATTATACAAATCATGAAAGTAAAGATGAATGCAAATTCAATTTATTAAATTTTTAATTAATAAATGAAAGTTTAGGTTCACACATTAGTATTTAAGATAAATTAGGAGCAGTAATTATGACTTTAACTATGAAATTCTTTATAATTTTTGGCATAAATAAATTATATTATTATCAAAAGTGCTATGATTTGTACATATGCTAACATCTTTAATCTATTATGATAAAAAATTATAAGATTGATGGTTATTTATATAGATGTATATTTTTGTTATAACATTTTAAACACTATATAAGTAATACAGTACTATGAAATTAAAAGATGAAAATATTATTAGATATTTATATCAAAATATTTGAAGTTAAACTACGTAGTTAGAAGTAATTTCGATAATTTTATGATAATAGTTAGCTTATTATGTCTTAGCAAAAGAAAAATTATAACCATAAGTATAAAATAATATATCCAAATAAATAAAGTTGTTGATTAATAATTTTCAAAACTAATGGGTTTTCAATAGTATTAAAAATAAGTTTACTTATTTTGAAGAGTAAATAATTATATAAATCATAAGTAAAGAAAAATGCAAATTAAATTCATTCATTTTTAGTGTAATTAAAAGTTAGATTACATTAGTATTTAAAATAAATTAGATGGCATTAATCATGAATTTAATGAGGACTCTTTATAATTTTTTAGCTCGATAAATTATAATTCTTTTTATTTTAGGATATATTGAACTACAATTTAACTTGGAAGTATATTATCACATATTTTATTATTATAAAAAAGTTATATGAGTTTGCGTGTTAACGTATATCTTTTATTACAAAAAAAAAAGATTGATCTTGTTAAATAAATATTTAACTCATAAATCATAAAAGATTTACGAGTTTGTCTTCGTGGTAAAAATTATGGCTTTCGTCTTTGATTGGCGTGTTTTGAATCAAAATTATCCCGGCTTAATAGTAAAGTATGTTTAAAATATTATGTATTGATATATTTTTAAACGAATATAAAATATATATTAAAAGTTAGTTGAGTCACGAAATTGAAAAATTCTATTTGTTAGATAGATATACTTGAGATAGAAGAGATTAATTATAAGAAAATAAATAATAATAAAAATTGAATAATTAAAAATAGATAATGAAATTTATATGTATTTTACTTTAGTCATCTTAATAATGTATTAATAATAACTCATTAAATTTTACAAAAAAAATTGTAAATTTAAAAAGTTCTTTGAGACGTACTGTTTCATTATTTAGATATTAGGAGTTACAAATAGCTCTTATCCTTTCATTAATTTTTCAATAACATAATATAACATTATTTATTACTTGTATTATGAATATACAAATGAATATTATTTTTATATTTGGGTTAGAGGATATGATGTATTAGTTAACAATCGATTAAAATTTTACTCTTATGATTTATGCTTTATTTTATCTTAATATGTTTAATATGATGTTAAGCCTCACTTAAAATGCAAAAAACAAACTTCAATTTTGTTTTACATAAAGTCATGAATGTTGGTGTTTTCTTGAATTTTTGTTAATCTGTTATTCTTTCCTTTAAAGTAAACTTAATTATATGTTCATCTTATTATTAATTAGTTATTACACCATTCTGTTTCATATTAAATTGCTCATTCATTACATAATTTACATAATTATGATAAATTAAATACAATTAATAAGGTATTATGGGAATTATCATTTATTCAATTTTTATGTAAATAATTTAATAGAATTAAGAATATATCATGGGAGTTACATATGAATATTTATGTAAATGATTAAATAGAATTAAGAAATTATCACGAGATTTACATGAATTTTATTATTAGGCATAGATATCTGAAAAATTTGCTTTAGAACAAAAGATACTTAATATTTTAATATAAAATAATTAAAGAATAATAAAATATTATATTTTAAATTTTTTGTAAAAATTAAATAGAATTAAGAAAGGTATCGTAGAGGATTCGTGAATTTTTTATGTAAATGATTAAATAAATTAAGAAATTATCATGTGGAGATTCATGAATTTTTCATTGAAGCACGTATGAATATATGAAAATATTTTACTTTAGAAAAAAATATAATTAATGTTTTAATACAAAATAATTAAAAACTAATAAAAAAATGTATATTTTACTACCAATAAAAATAATCATAGAAAAAATTCAATTAAATTATAATTAACAAAGGTATCATCGAAATCGCATAAACTTATAATTTCTCTAATTTTATCACAAACTAATATTGAAGCTCGTATGAATATAAAATATTCGAACATGCAAGAATCATGTTATAATTAAATTGAAATACAATTCGATTTGAATCGTCTGGCTGAAATCTGATAATGTATTTATGTATTATTGTATTAAAACCGTTGTAATTACAACTTTCATTAAAATGTGGTGCACAAAAAATAATGATAATTAAATAATTAAAATTAATAATTGTATTTATGTATTTACATCATTATAATTATAACTTATTAAAATTGCCCAAATTTACATTAGTCTCGTTATTTCACCATTTGAGGATTCACATGTCATTTATCCTAAATAATAATTATTTTATAGTAGGTATTACATCATTTCAATACCATATCTTCAATACCAGATCTTCAATACCAGATAATGACATCAACTTTTATTTATTTTAGGAGTTTACATATTTGGATATTTATGAAATTTATATAAATTTGAACTCGCCAGGTCAAAATATTATTTTGTTGAGTAAGAAGCCTTTACGAAACTGATGATATTTAACCCCTGTCCCAGCTGCTGCTTTATATTTTCAACCATTAATCATTTTAGTAATTTCTCGAAATATCATTTTTATTTTTTGGATAAGTTTTTCTATTATTAATCGTTGATCAAATTATATTATCAATTGGTATTGTTCTATTAGGAATTTTAGAATCAAAAGATTGATCATAGTATGATGTATTTACATTTATTGATTTTGTTATATTAAGATTTAACATTGATGTTGTTGTATTATGATTAATACCCGACAAGTTAAATACAAATATAAATAATACATCTTTTCAAATCAATTAAATAATATTATAACTTAACTATGTATAAGTGATCAAGTTACTTGATATTCTTTACCAATCATAAATGGATGATAAAATTATTATGAGAGTATCTATTAATTTGTTAATATCTTTATGTCTTTATTATATAACATGATAAGTAAATATAGATATAATATGAAAAATGTTTTACTTATTTGTTATCGACATTATCTTCTTCGTAAAAGCATGTGATAGTAGTAAATGTATAAATAGTTTATAATTATTTGTTATCACTTATTGAATGAAAGAATTATCTATAAAATATAACAATTATTAAGCTATTTTATTTTTTAATGTCATCACAACACAGTATTAAATGGTATTCTATTATTGTTATATAATTAAATCTAACAAAATTGTCTTAACTTTGCATAGTTCGTTATCTGAATAAGAAGTTCTGAAATTACAGATGAATATGCGTATGAGCTGAAAATATAGTATATTAGAGCTTTAGGGATAGTTATAAATAATACTGCGATTTTGCATATACTCAAAATATATATATATATATATGTCGACACTAAAATTCCTAATATCATATTTTTCTATGAGAATTTATGGCGATAATTCTTTTCGTTAAATCATATTTGCTCTTTGTGGTAAATATCAACTAATTACGCTCAAGATTATTCAAATATTAAATTTTCATCGTAGAAACAAGTTGATTGGTTGTTAGACCTCTTCGTAGTAGTGTAATATTTGGAATGATTTGTAAATTATGTTTTGTGATGATAAAGTTAAATTATATTTAAAAACATATGAATTATTTTATTAAACAAATAAATAATAATAAATCTCAATATATATGCTGAAAGCATTTAAAAATGATATATAAGGCAAAGTAATTATATATTGTAAATAATAAAAGTTAGACTAAAAATAATAAAATGACAAACATGATAGTGTTAAAATTTTGAAATAAATTACTATTGAGCCAATCTTTTTCCTTAGTACTTAAAGTATTCAATAAAAAATAAATTATTGTAAAAATCTTCTACTTTTTTCGTTTATGATTGTCCACCTGCATGTAATATCTTACTAGTAATAACAAAATACATGCATTAAAGTTGAATTGTAATCGAAGATGATTTAGTCCTTCTTAAGCTTTAACATTAAAATTTAAGATGGTTTTGAAATCATTTTTCGGCTATTATATTGATTTTTGTAATTCTCAATATGCTTTTTGTGTAATTTTAGTTTGTACCAAATTCATGGCAAACTAAAAAGTCCACATAATGACTACAACCACCAAAAACTAAATTGCAAATGTTTGAAATTAGTTCTTAAATCTAAATAGTCTAATTCCAATCAAATTCACTAAACCCATTTATGATTTAATTGCTAATTTTTTAATACCATTAAGTGTGATCGAAGTTGTGATTTTGTTAAATTAGTGATATTACGTTGTTGCGATTTGATACAATAATATCGTAATATTGATTTGGTTTTCAAATGGCGGGCGTTAATTATTCCATTCCAAACCCCTCATGTGATTGACACGTCCTTCATGTTAATAGTTAACGGTCATGGATAAAATTGTAAAATGTAAACTATCGAGAATTAAATGTGTAGTACTGTCACTAATTGGGATCAAAGCACAATAAGGTCATATTTACTTTAATTAAATTTATAATTAATTCATTTTAAACCCCTATAGCTCGACTGGAGGGGCCTTGTGCCGAACAAGAATATGATTATGTGAGTAAAGTGCATTGGAATTTGATTATGCACCACTAGTGGAGGTGTTAACCTAAAGAGAAATGGGCATATACATGGTCCAGGGGGATAATTATCAAACCTTTGACTACCAAATAGTAGATAATTGAAAGACATGAATTTGGCCTAAACGCAGAAAGGTCAGATGAACTGCAATGATCAGTTGGACAGACCATTGAATAGAATTCAATATTTCACCATGCAAAACATGGCACCTACTGTCCTTTCTTGTCTTGCAGAGGATAAGAAATACCAAAAGATTAGAACATCATCCATTCAATACCCCATTTCATGATAATACTTTTCGAAAAATTATCCGTCCCATGCTAAATATACAAATTATACGAGATAATTTATATAGTCATGGACTATTGTCCTATTATCTACTGGTTTTAGAGTAGAACTCATGAATACTTAACGTGATATCATAAATTAAATTTTCAACTTCATTTACGTGATTACTTGAAAATAATTCAATTTTCGAAATTCATGTATTCTTAACCTTCATAACCTCTAGTCCCCTACACAAATATTTTTTAAAAACTTCTCAATACATGCATGTCTGGTTGGCTCCCACTAAATGGTTCGAATAATATAACCTCAAAGTAAAGGACCATACCATAAAAGATAGAATCAATGTTTGGAAGCTCTCTTTACCAAATTCAAAAAAATCCCCCTACTAAAGGCTCCAGCTTTGATTGTGCCTAAGCTGGCACCAGCCTCCACCCCCACCTCTCCAGTTGTCTATTGCTCATAACCTCACAAGTATTCTCACCACCCCTTTATTAGGTCCCCCCACCCCCACCCCTTCTTATTACTTCCTATAAATACTCATCCAAATTAAACCATTTAACTCACACAACCATCTTACTAAAGAAACGTCAAGATTTCAAATATTTTAGACTCAAAATGGTATATTCTCAAAAGGGGTTCTCAGGATTAGTCCTGAGTGTTTCATTTTTCATGAGCTTTTGCATGTTGACTTTTGCTGGAAATTTCTACCAAGATTTTGACTTAACATGGGGTGGCAATCGTCCTAAGATCTTTGGTGGAGGAAAACTTTTATCTTTGTCTTTGGACAAAATTTCTGGTTCTGGTTTTAAATCAAAGAGAGAGTATTTGTTTGGCAAAATTGACATGCAGCTTAAACTTGTTGCTGGAAACTCTGCTGGAACTGTTACTGCATACTATGTACGTAAAATATTACTCCCTCCATCACGAAGATGGTCTACTTTCACTTCTTTTTATTTCCCCTAACTTACCTCAATTATCATAATTTTGCATGCATTTTTTTGAGATGATGAGTAGAGTACTATTCTTTTTGAATTATTTTATTAGTCCTCATGTTGACTTGACCTTATATATATGTCAATTGTTTTTCAATAATAAACTTATATTATGTTGCTTGTAGTTATCTTCTCAAGGACCAACACATGATGAAATTGACTTTGAATTCCTGGGGAATGTTACTGGTCAACCTTATATTTTGCACACCAATGTCTTCAGTCAAGGGAAAGGAGACAGAGAACAACAATTCTATCTCTGGTTTGATCCTACAAAAAACTTCCACACCTACTCAATCATTTGGAATCCTCAACATATTGTGTAAGCAACCATATCCATATTATTTATTTTTTATATTATTTATTTTTTAATCACTTCTAGTACTTGATTAGAATTGAATCATGATTATACCATTTGATCATCTATCACAAACTATGTCACACATGATATTATATTATAGAAAATACTATGGGTTGTGATTATACGTTTCTATGGACAGACTGGAAGGTTAAAGATTGGTATTTTATAATTTGTATGTCATACATGTTCATGTGTCGACTTAAAATAACATAATATATTTTTTTATGGATTCCACCTAAAATTTATATGTATTATACAAAATAGTAGTACAAGATCTTGAACTATCAATATGAGACATGATTCCTGATACTATTTACACGATTGAGCCATGATTATATTTGCAAAAAAGATTATTTTATAACTAGAACAATTTGATGCCATTATTTCCAACTTTTCTTTTACTTATGCTCTTTCAGATTCTTGGTGGACAACACTCCAATAAGAGAATTCAGGAATGCAGAGTCTTTAGGTGTACCATTCCTTAAAAGCCAACCAATGAGGATATACTCGAGCCTCTGGAATGCTGATGATTGGGCCACAAGAGGAGGACTAGTGAAAACTGATTGGTCTAAAGCACCCTTTACAGCATACTACAGAAACTTCAATGTCCAAACTGGCAACTCAAAATTCACAAATGGGGCATGGCAAAATCAACAACTTGATGCCTATAGTAGAAGAAGACTTAGATGGGTACAAAAAAACTTCATGATATATAATTATTGTCAAGACCATAAGAGGTTCCCTCAAGGTGGTCCTGTAGAATGTAGAAGATAAATTCAACTAGTCCATGAGTTGATTTTATTATGAAGTTGTCCATTATGATTTTTTTACCATTTCTTGAATCTCTAAATTTGTACTCTATTGTTAAATAAACATGATAACTTGCCGTCTGAGTTATAATATGTGGATTAGAACACGTTAAACACGACGATCAAGCAGGCCTTGTTCTTGTTGTAATACGTTAATTCAGTTTATTTTAATTGACGTTTTAGAGTAATTGATATTGGCTCTTTAGACTGATGGTGACATTATCACAAAAAAAACATAAATATATAGTTGAGTTCTTGTGATCCTTCCTTCACAACCAAATAAAAAACTATACAATCATTGTGATGAGCAACCACCATTTCCTCCTCCTTTCTCTTCCAGCTCAAAGCCACATCAACCCCACTCTCCAGCTAGCTAAACTCCTCGTCAGACGAGGCGCACGAGTCACCTTTGCCACCACTTCCAATGGTCTGAAACGAATGAAAAACCTCCCAAAGTTGGAGGGGTTGTACATGGAGACTTTCTTCCAGAGTTCTGAGGACAGAACAGGGCGAAAAGATGCAGTAAATAACTACCTGGAGGAGATAAATCGCGTCGGCCCTCGAAGCCTCGAGTCCCTCCTCCAGACTCTTGCAGATGGAGGACATCCAGTTACCTTCATAGTCTATACTATCGTGATCCCTTGGGCGGCGACTGTGGCGCATCAACTTCAGGTAATGCTGAGGGAGTCCCTGTGATGACTCCAACCCCTGACCTATTAGTTAGAGGTCAAAAGCGTTACTACTACACTGCATTTCATAGAGATCTAATACTATGATCTGAATCATGCTCTTAAGATTATCAAAACTTCTTAAATTATTGTTCTTTACTTCATCTATTCAATCTTCTTATATTTACTCTAAAACAAAAATAAATCCAAGAAAACTGGATGAATGGAGCCATGGAGTACTAATTTATATTCTTCTGCTCTTGGATATAATGGAATAATCAGTATAGACAGAGTCGCATTTCTATACTTTCTTACCATCTTTTCGTGAAGTAGTAGATATTTGTTCTTCTTCTTGGGTATTCGAAAGCATCTTGGCTTAGTATTATTCACAGGTTCATCTTTATCGTACTGTCAGCTGACTTCATTGGAGCCTCTTTAGAGGCATTGAGCATGTATATCATTGGGCATGTATATTAATGTATTTAATTGTAAAATCTTGATTTGACCATTTTCAGGTGAAGTCTGCTTTGCTCTTTATACAATGTGCAACCAGTTATGCCTTATACCATCGCTTCTTCAATAGCCTTGATGGATTAGCAGATCAAATTAGAGAGAAAACCATTGAAAAGTCAATGATTTCTGTTGACATTCCAGGATTACCAACTTTTTCATGCAAAGATATACCTACATTCCTATTCCCTGATGATCAGAACCACTCCTCTGTTTCACTCAGTTTTCAAGACCACATGCTTGTGTTGGGGCGAGATTTGAACCCGAAACCTCTTGTATTGATCAACACATATGATGCATTGGAGAAAGAAACATTGGAAGTTTTTGAAAAGTTTAATGTTGTTCCAGTTGGACCTTTAATCCCATCAGCCTTTTCTGATGGTGAAGACCTCTCAGACAAGTCTTATGGTTGCGATTTTTTCGAATGTGATAAAGACTACCTCAGTTGGTTAGGTGAACAAGAGGATGGGTCTGTAGTTTATGCATCATTTGGCAGTTTAGTGAATTTAAAGAAAGAGGAAAAGGAAGAGATTTTTCATGGCCTAGCAGACAGTGGGAGACCCTTTTTGTGGGTTGTGAGATCATTATCGAATGGTGAAGAAAATGAAATGAAGACGATGCTGAAAGAAAATGGATTGATAGTTCCTTGGTGTTCACAAATTGAAGTTCTTGATCATAAGGCGATCGGGTGTTTTGTGACACATTGTGGCTGGAATTCAACGATGGAGAGTATAGTAGCCGGTGTGCCTGTCATCGGATTCTCCTTCTCCTCCGATCAGCCTACAAATGCAAAGCTAATAGAAGAAGTGTGGTGCAATGGGGTGAGAGCAAAAGCAAATGAAAAGGGGTTGGTTGAGAAGGATGAACTAAGGAGGTGTTTGGATGTAGTGATGGGAAGTGAAGAGATCAAAAGAAATGCTTTGAAATGGAGAGATTTGGCTTTGGAAGCTGTTAAAGAAGGTGGTTCTTCCTACAACAATCTAAAATTGTTGTTAAATTAAATCACAAGAACTTGATTAAGCTGTCACAGTGTTTGAATAATGTAAATGATTCTATATTCTACAAAGTTGTTCATGTAATGGAGAAGTTTTAAGAGTAAAATGAAGAATGAATGAGTATACATTTTTCAAATCTTGAAAGAAGTAATTTGATACATAGATTAGCATAAATTGACCCTACTCTAATTTTCTCAACCTTAATTAACAGCTCACCATCACACTAGTACACCACATTGTTCCAGCTCAAATTTGAGGGTAACAATGCCAACTAGAAAAAATTCAATCAAATACAACAAAAAGCTCAACCAAGTTTTCTTTAAGATTTGGGAAAGGTATCAATAAATGTCAAAATTAACAATCAAAGGAATATGTCAGTCGTTCCGATGATTTACATTACTCAACAGCATGGAATAATTTCCAGATTTATGCTCCCTTCTGTTGTTGCAAAACCTGACTCATACGAAGGCGATGGTTTTCCAAGGTTTTATTATCTGAAATTTGATGAATTGAATGTACTTGTGGAACCTGAAGGCTTTGAGGGAAGGGTGGAGTCTGATTGAGTGTAGGAATCATCAAACAACCTGGAAGTATCCTCATCAGCTTGCCATTTCTGTAGAGCTTGAGGAAGAGTCATGTCTGGTTCAATATCGTAGTTTTCCTCTTCGTCGTAGCTAGTAGGTTTCCATTGCTGGACAAGAGGAGCAAGGACATTAACTGCATGACCCATGTCTGGTCTTTGGTTTGCCTCGCGAGCAGTGCAATGTCCTGCCAACTCCGCGACCTTGCATATACTTGCATAAGTTTCACCATCAAGATCAATAGATGGATCGATTTCCTTTCCAAGGTTCTCTTTGTTGACAATGACCTTGCGGAACCATGTGACCAGATGAGACCTGCTGTCTGGCACGGTCTCATCGAGAGCCTTTCTGGAAGTAATTATCTCCATCAGAATAACTCCAAAGGCGTAGACATCCACTTTAGTAGTCACACGTCCGGTTGCTGCAGGAAAACCAAATCGCAAAGCAATGCAATCCAGTTACCAAATAAACCACAAGTTTTATATACAGAATTACAGACAACAATGCAGACACTAACAATGTAGCTAAAGTCATAGTAATCTCCAATTGCATATATTGGCAACATGGAGGAAACTTGCAATTTACCATCTATAGCTTGATATACTATTCTAAATAGAGAAGTTCGGAAACAATTAAGAACATTAAGTTTCACGTAAACTAAGGACAGATACTCGTGATTTAACAGTTTGAGTAGTTTCAAGGTATATGGTGTACAATCTTTACTCCGTAAGACATGTTCATGGCAAACTATTCAATGTGTAGGAGGGATTTCAACGAAAAAATTAATATAGAGTAGACAAAGTAGGACATGTTCATGTAGAACTGTACGACGGTATATCAATAATATCATAAGCTGATCAAGCAAGAATGGACTTCCGGCTCAAATAATAGAGGCAGTGGTACCTAATGTGAGGTAGTGGAATGAAGGAAGAAAATGGTGGAAATACTTACCAGCATATTCTGGTGCAAGATAACCGAATGTTCCAGCAAGCTTTGTCTCAATCGAATATTTATTACCATCAGGTGCATTTTTAACCAATCCAAAATCTGCAACTTTTGCTCTCATATCATCATCAAGAAGTACATTAGAGGGTTTCAAATCTCTATGGATGAAACTTTGTTGGGCTAAGCCATGCAGATATTCAACCCCCCTCGCCACATCCAATGCTATTGCTAGCCTCTGCTTCCACGTTAAAGGTAGAAAACCGAGCTCTTCTTGTTCAAACAAATGCTGGCTTAAAGTTCCCTGTGGCATATACTCATACACCAATAGCCTCTCGTGTCCGTTGACACAGTAACCCAGAAGAGCCACCAAATGCCTATGTCTTACTTTTGTAAGGACAGAAATCTCTGCTTGAAATTCACTCAACCCTTTGTTACCCATCAGCCCGGATTCCATTCTCTTCACAGCAAGCTCAGTCCCATCATGCATTATACCTTTGTATACAACACCAAACCCCCCTTTTCCCAATACATTGTTTTCACTAAAATTGCTCGTCGCTTGTCGAAGTACTTGGATTGAAATAACAATATTTCCACCATCTAAATTCTGTGGCATTTCACTCATATCACTATTACGCTGACTCTGAAAGTCATTAGGATCTCCAACATAACCATTCTCCATAGAATAGACATTATTCTTTGATATTCCACTTCCTTCCTCAAACCCAACTTTCGCAAACCTCTTAGGATTCCGTCTAAACCACCACCGATATGACACGAACGCCATAACAATGATGATAACCAGAATAGATATAACAATAATTGCAATCATACCACCTGAGATTGAAGAACCATTGGACCCTGTCGAACCCGAACTACTACTTTTAGCAGAACCTCCCGCATCAGCAGTAGTGACATTTTTGCCAATGAAAGTATTACCACCATAACTGAACTTAACACTAGCTGGAAAAGCTGGTATAGGTCCAGACAGATTGTTATTAGACACATCAAAAAGTTGCAATTGAGATAGAGTCGTTAAACTTTGCGGTATTTCGCCAGTTATAACATTATCACTCAACACCAAAGTCTTCAAACTAACTAATTTCGAGAAACTAGGCGATATGTTACCTGACATACCTTGCTTAGCAAGATTCACAATGCTCACATTCTTCCCCTGTGAATCACAGGTAATTGATTTCCATCCTCTACAAACATCATTCCCTCCCCAAGACTCTGCCAATGTCATTGGATACCCAAATCCACCAGCAATTTCAATAAGAATCGTCACCTGAGCATCACAAGGCCCCGGACTAGGACTACAGAAGTTGTTAGTAGTTCCTAAAGTAACCTGCACACCATTCCGAAACTGAGGAATTTCACCCTGGAATTTATTATTCTGCAAAGTAACATTAACCAATTTCGGCATATTTAACAAAGATGGAGGAACAGGGCCAGTTAACATATTATTCCTAAGCTGCAAATCGAACAGATTGGTACAATTAGACAGGTCAGGAATTCCCCCTGTGAACGCATTCAAATGCAACCAAACCTGAGACAATTGTTTCATTGATGACAACACACTAATCGGTCCAGATAAACCCTTTTCTTGATTATTCAACCACAAGTTCTGCAATCCCGAATTAGCCATAGATAGAGGCAATGGACCTGTAAGACTATTAAACGACAACCTCAAACTCTGCAAACTAGGAAGCTTATCGAATACATCAGGCATGCTTCCCACAACATTGCAGGCACTGACAACAAACTCCTGCAAATTGTAGCTTTCAGCAATGTACGTAGGTAATTCCCATGCAGCCAAATTTGTATTATTGTTCAGGCTAACTTTCTGCAAACTGGTGAGACCCAACAAGAAATCTTTAGGAACCGAGTCGAACGAATTAAAAGCCATGTCTATTTCTTTCAAACTAGTCATGTTGGCAAATGAAGGCATTGATCCTGATAACGAATTACGTTGAACAAGAAACGTCTGGAGGCTTGCAAGTTTGTTGAGATCATCAGGGAGGGTACCAGACAGGGATTTTGAACTCAGGTCGATCGAAATAACGTTGCCTGATGTGTCACATTTAACGTTGTTCCATTGACAATATGGTTTTCTTGAATCCCAACCAGATGGTGCAGGGGAAATTCCCTGGAGGAGGTCTGACATGACCACGCCATCATCCGCGAAGGAGATGGCAACGTGGTCGAGGACGAGGACGAGGACGAGGAAAAGGAGGAGGATATGAGGCCAAAACATGGTCATTATGGGATGAAATCTAGAGGTGGAAGCATATGAGGGGGTGGATAGAGGAAGATGGTTGTTGAAAAAACGGATTCCATGGAATGTTTGTGTGTGAAATATATTGTTTTGGTGTTTTGTTATGGATTTTTTCTATGGTTTTTTCTCAATGGAGTTATTTGTTAGATGATGTTTTATGTGGCAAGATCTAATAATATTGTACATTAAAATCTTAATTTTTGGTTATTTATGGATATGTTGGTAAATAATTCAGTTTTGGTATAAGGGTAAAAAATAATTCACATGTAACTTATCTTGATTAACTTTTTCATTTTCGAGATAAATCATTGGTACTAAATTGCATTTTGATTATATTATAAAAATTACAATAAACTTACAGTAATCATTCTAAAAGCAATCCAATACTTTATTCTCAAAGTTTCGGATCGAAAACTTAACACGTCAATTAAAATAGATGGAAAGAAGTGATAGATTGTGAAATTTGTTAAATATTTTGAAATGTGTGATATAAATTCTATTCATGGATTCCAAGACAAAACGAGTGTCCAATAAAGGCCCATTTAATGATGTATATTAAAAGTCCTATCTGGAGAAAAGGACTTGTCCCTCAACAAGATGGTGACACATATCATCATCTCCTTCATCAAGGCTCTTGGGTTCTTTTATAAATACCCACCATTCTCCACATTTGAGAGGTAATGCTTATACCCATTTCCTTAAGTTATTTCCTTGGACAATTACTGATTTTGCCATCGGAGTGACTGCGATCGACTTCGATCGTGGTCTAGGTACCCGGAGCTCCTCGACACCCCGAACGATGGACAAAGGACACAATCCTCAAGACAGACCTGTGGTTAGTACTTGAGCACGCAACACCCTCGCTCCCATAGATAAGCGGGGAGCACCCACAATACCAAACAAGGAACCATCAAAGACACCAAGGCCCCTCGCATGGAACCTACTCAGCAGGTGAGGGCACATTCAGACGCCCCTCCCCCCTCTCCAAGAATAATCCCCCAGGGAAAGGTGTGGTCCGAGAACAAGGCGAGGTTCCCGCTCCAATGATCTCGCCAAAATCCCCACACATCACTGTGCAATATGTTTGACTACCTTGGCAATGCTACGAACTATGTGACCCCAATCCCAACCAATGCAGAATAATAGCATGAGAAGCAATATGAATAACATGACAAATAATAAATTCATATGAAACGAACATCTACACACACAAATTATAGTGATGCACCATTCATATCATTGTCACATCCAATGGACAATGGTGCACCATAATTGACTATAATCTTATGGTAAGTTGAAAGTGTTAGTTGTTTGATATTTGAGTTAAAAAACTATAAACTCAATCATGAGAATTCATAACTTAAACAATACTTTTGGGATGGAAGAGAAAGGGGAGTACCAAATGTAGAGATAGAGTTGGTTTAGATCTTTTTTTCTCCTTCTCCCCACTAGACTTATGTGAATGCTCTTACATAAGTCCAACTACTTTATTTGCTTAAAAGTCTTAGAAGTGAAGCATTACAAGCAAAGCACAACAAATGATGAAGAAGCAACCCCACATTTCAACAACATTTGATGATGGAGGTGGGTCCTTCTCACACTCATGACCTCTAATCAAGTGATTACTTTTCCCACTATATTATGCATCCTTCACCATCCAATTATATCACATATTTATAAACTTCACAAGACTTCCAAATCCCCCACATTCCAAAGCTAAATTTGGCAAACATGAACTTCACCTACATAACCATTCTTTGCTTTCTCCTTCATTATGTACATTTCTGCAATAGTTCTTCACCTTTCAACATAAACTCTGTCAAAACAAGTGAATTAGATGCATTGCTGAAAAGGGCATGCTTAGAAAAAAAGGGTGATTGTCCAAGAATTGAAATGGAAGATGAGATGGATTCTGAGAGTACTAGGAGAATGCTAGCTATGCAGAAAAAGTATATAAGCTATGGTACAATGAAGAAGGACTTCGTACCTTGTACACAACCAGGAGCTTCATACTATGATTGCAGAGGAGGGGGTCAAGCTAATCACTATAATAGAGGCTGTGAAGTTATTACAAGGTGTGCTAGATCAGTCAATAACATCAATTCTTGATTCTTGAAGATCCAAATCAACTAGAGCTGCAAGAAAGTGGATATCGTTGTAAAGTTTAATTGCTTGATCTTGATATCTGCAATATAACTTTTTTGTTTTTAGTTCTTATGTTTAGAAGAAAGATCTTTGATCAATTCGGAAACAAGTATTAAGGTTGTGTACGATCCGGCCCTCTTTTCCCGTTTAGGCTGAAGCTCTTCGGAGGTATTAAGAGTTAAGACATGATGATGGTGTAGGAAATAGATTTTTCTGAAATATGGATTAGTATGCAGATTTTTGATGAAGAATCAAGGAGATCTATGTGCCATTAAGCAATTAATATAGAGATGCTAAGGGTTATCTTCAGCCAAATTTTGGTATACTGTGGTTAGCTAATTGTTCCAGAATTGCAAGGAACTTTACAGATAATCGTTGAGCTGTAGACAATTATTATTTCTGGCCCTGTGCTTTAGTTCTCTGTATTTTGAAGTAGCTTCAATATATCCAATATATCAGTTAGATTATGTTGCATATTTAATGAGCACACCTCAATCAAATTGAAGAAATATATGGAGTATATCCTCATGTGAAATTTGAGGATACTATGATAAATAGATTTTAGGTGCATATTTCACTTTTGAGTATAACATCACTTTCCTAGTCAATTCATCAACTCTCCAAGGTAAATCGACACTGATGACTGATCCAACAAAAAAAATTGTAAAAACCTCAGTGATTAGAGAGCCCTTATATTCGAGTGACATAACTTCAATCCGACTATTTTCAACGAAATTGTTGTACCTTTCTAAATCGCGAATGGAGAAAACACAAATTATGTTGATGAAAATTTTGTGTTTACATGGTAGGGCTTTAAGAGCAGACAGTAATATTTTGCTCCTTGCCCGACATGGACTCGAATGCTCCACTGGTTGCAAATGGCCTCAGAAATGAATCTCACTTTATGAGATGAGGTGAGCATTTGGTGTCTGAGGGTGAACATCTTTGGCTCCTGCACAGATCAGTATAATCTCAGAGCAAATCTTCAATCTCCTTGTACATAAACAATTATCTACTAGCTACTAAAACAAGAACTATCTTGCCACGTCGCCACCTAGCTTGAGATTATAAAACTAAAACTAAACACTTTTAATAAAAGAGCTTAAGCTAGCTTTACTATGTCCAACACATAAACATAACTATGAAAGATAAGGAAGTAAGACCATTTTAGTTTTTATGATTTGTTTTAGTTATTTGTTCTTTCCTAAACCTATTTTATTTTTACGATTTCGTTTTAGTTATTTGTTCTTTCTCTGTGATCAGATTAGGAGATTTGAACATTTCTCTTCTAGTGAATCTTGAAACTTTTTTTGTTGAACCGCCCCCAAGGCCTCAGGCTTAATGTTAATTAAGTTCTTGGACTCTTCTTGTTACACAGGTCAGACTGAGCTTTAAAAGGTCGATGGCATACAAATTCATATCACAATGGACTCCACGACAACTATGAGCTCTATTAATTCCATTGCATATAACAAGCGACAGATACTCACAATTAGATAAGAGAGTTAGCATTAGACCTTGAAGCATCAACTGAATTGCTTTATTACATGAAGCGAGTTCATCTTCAATACTGTGTAGCTGATGACACTGCAAAGAAGCAAAGAGGCAAAAGAGTTTAGCTGGTGTTTGATCAAAACTGAAATCTAAAGTGTGTATATAAGTGAATGAATACTGAATGGTGAAGTTGAATTGCAGTAAATGATTCTGAAGTGTGAATTGTTTGAAATGATTCTATCAAATCTGAAGTTCAAACTGTTTTCTATACGCTACAATGATTCTTTCAAATCAAAACAATTAAATTATTTCTTAAAGTTCAAACTGTTTTCCAACCTAATTGTTGCTATTTCACTATACTGTCAGGTGTAACCGTGTAATATATTATCTGTGTATCACTGGTGTTTCTTAGTAATACTATTTCTAGGTTGAATTCACTGTAATCTCAATTGGGGCTTATAAGGATACAAGAAACATAGAGAAACCAGAGTTGCATGTTTCACCCACAATGAAAATCTTACCAGTTTCTCTCTTGTCTTGAGCAGGATTTTAAGTGCAGTTTGTGATAAAGCATCATCCTTGGAAGCCAAAGAAAGCCTCTCCTCATTTTCGGAGTTCAAACCGACAGGAAGAATTTCATTGTTTTCACTAGGAACCAACAATCCAATGCTACATTGCTTCCCAAACTCCCTCATTTCATCTTCAGGAACAGGAATCCGTGACTTCAAAGTGTCCTTATCTGGCTGCCATTCAACATGAAATCATCAACCCATTGACTCAAACTGGGGAAATGTCTATTCAGCAGCAAAAAAGGAATGAAGTATAAAAAGGAAAATTCACCACTCCTAGCAGTTTAATAAATTTGTGTTTAAAACTGAAAATCACAGGTGATATCACTGCCAGATACAAAGACCCAATAACCTCTTCATTTTTATCATTGTGCTTTGACCTTTATATAAATTAGAATATCATTAAAAATCCTATAGGGTAATGCTGCCATAGCATTTTCACCATTTTCTACCAAGAACACATTTTATCGAAGAAATATATTTTCTCATCGTATTGCTTTGGAGAAAGGGTTTTGTGAACTCTATACAATAAAATGAATGAAAATGTCTAGATGTAAATTTTTTACCATTGAGAAAACTCTATTTATCATATTGCCTGTCACAAATTGATTACCCCCCCCGGTACTGGCCTTGTCAGTGCCATCTTCTATCATTTATAACTGAGGTGAAATAACATTATCAGGATTGACAGCTTACTTCTGCTAAAATATCAGAATGAGAAGCATGCCCATGTGAATCTGATGGAGTCATGTTCTGCTGCTGGTCATGAAATTTTGCACGACTCTTGGAACTCCGGGAGCAGGATATCTGTAGATCATCGATTTCCATGTCACAAGGTTCACCAACCTTGTTGGATGGACGGTCAACCTGACACTCATTCAAGTCTTTTCTCTGGATAGATTCTTCAATCTGATTGCTTGTTTTGTTGATTGCCGTATTTGCAGCAAAGGCTTTGCTGGAGACACATTTCTTATCAGAAATTTCTGTTGTATAAGAGTCTACTTCTAAGGGGGAGTTATTATGATGCTCAATTCCAGATCGCACCTCCAGATCTTCTAAGCCTTTCCTGTGATGAGATTTTTGTGAGCAACTCTTCAGACAACAAAATTAATATAATTGTGAAGCAGTTCTAATGCAAAACTCATTGTAACCATCCATGTGACACTCAACAGTCAACATGAATGCCAGCCCAGAAGTGAATTAGTGATAACATCACCAAAAACTCGAGCAGTAATAATCTCATAATCCAATTGAAGCATATCTCAAAACCTCATATTGGACACAGCATCATCGCAAGGGCACATAAACAAAGACTTTACAAACTAAGTATGGTTACCTAGAGAGCCAGTCCAGCAAGATCCCCACATAGGGAAGGATGTGAAAGTATTCAACAGCTGGAGACACCACCCAACCACTAGATTTCTTCTTCACCAGAGAACCTTGCAAGCTATTGAAGCAGATAACTCATATTAATTAATGGATTTTCTTGGGTATGTATACTTGATATAAAAGATGAGCAGAGAAAGATGAAGAAGAATGCCTGGCTAATCTAAACTTCAGTGAATATAGAGAGACTTTCTTAGCTCTTCATCACATTTCCAAGTGTACTGGCTATTAAGCAACCAATATTTACAGTCTAAAATGGTAAGTGCACTCCAAAAAGTAATACTGAAACCAAGGCCAGTACACTTTTCATTATGGTAATCGAACTATCATTAACCAAGAAGTACTGAATTTCTTTCAGAGAAAAATAAAAAGAACCTCCCAGTACTGATATATATGTTAAAAATGAATTATGTATTGAAATCGAACAATTTCAGATAAAACGCCATTCAAGCAAAGGGATGAAAAACCAGACAAACCTGTCGACAACCTCTTTAACCGAAATTTGAAAGTCTCCACTACTTGGCTGAGCACACTGCAGTATATAGAAGCGAGCGGCAGTCTTCTCTTTACTCAAAGAATATGCATTATGTGTTTCCAAGACCAGAAGATCATCTTGACTAATGCCTGCAATAGGTGACATCATAGAAGAGCTTAGGAATTTATTTCCAGAAAAGAATAATACTGTTGAAAGGAAGTAATGTCGCCAATATCTTCCATGGCAAGATGAAAATATTCTTTGGGCAAGCTCAAAAGAATGTCATATGCTACTCTACCAATACATAATAATTACTAATAGGTGATACTAACTGTACGCTTTCCAAACTAATTTGTCTCAGGCCTTAACCAGCATAATGAAGATAGGAATAATAAAGTACACCGTAATAAGCATCATTCTTGCCTATTGTAAACTAGTTTGTCCATAGACTTCGTCTTGATCACTATAACTTACTTAAGTTTGAAGTATAGGGCAGCAGTAACTAACAAAAGATGTTGAAACAACTCTCCAGCCAGTTTAAAGATAACAGAATAATGAAATTTTAAAAATTCTCACAGCCTGTCAAGAAGCCAAATGCCTGCAGCTTCCTCGATAGCTGAAAAAACAACTTTCTGAAGCCTAACTTCATGAGCATTCTGATCAGTTGTTGTTCTATTCTTAGTGAGTTTCATCCTTCTGTAAACTAGATTTCCTCCTATTTTATCTTCAGGATTCATGTCTATGACATCAATGTTTTTCTCAACAAATGACCATGCACTTTCAGTCACGGTACCATGGAATAACAAGCACTTCTCCTTGCCAGCATCAGTTAGTAGTATAGCAACTTTGGAAATTGGCCAACTTTCACAGTTTGGCACTTGTTTAGAAGCATCCAATGCTAAAGATATATTGCAAGCATCCATAATTGATTTTTCAGTCTCTGAAAGGTGATTTTCCAAGTCCTCCACCTTTGAGTACTTAGCCTCACGCATAAGCTTCATGTACACCATTAAGTTTGGTTTCAGAACCACAGCCAACTTGCAAAATGACTCCATATTCAAGTACCTCAACGATTGCTGGCTCTTCCTGAGATAATAATTGTAGAGCAATACAACTGCATAAACCTGAGAAGATTGGAAGCTTGATGAAAAATCGAAAGTAATGAACAACCAAATAACTAACAACAAACAAAATACAATTACTTCGACTTTCACAAACAGACAGCCAAACTAGAATGCTTAGATCATCAAGTGGTCTATGTTACAGAGGATCTAACATGTCCACAATTCAAGAAGAAGAACTATTTTACTGATATCCAAGCTGAGGGAGAGAAGCATTGTTTCCATTGTGTAAGCACATATATGAGCTTGAACTGTAAAAGTTTCTATTCATGTATAAGCATTATAATAACAGTGCTGGCTTTGGAACGCATCTAAACAGCTATGATCTGGTCACTCAAGGCATAGTCATAAGCAAGCAAAAAAAGCAATAGCTTTATTATAAAGTAAATCAGCCGATCATTAAGAAATAGTGAACGCTGCCGAGAACACATAACAAATATGACGAGTTATGTAACAAAATCATCAACAAAATAAATTCCATGTGACCGTCCATTGAAACCACATTTCCAATTCCAATTGCATTTCAGATAGCGAACTGAAATAGACAAACGTGGACCTGTTTGGCTATCAACTTCTGTTGAGAAATAGAAGGAGTCGCAGTCTTTGTCTTTCTGTCTTCATGAGATAGGTAAGGCTCCACGAAGTAGTCCAACAACGCCTCAACAGATTCCTCCATTGGTATAGCCACTTCTGCATCCACCTCCATCTCCGAAACCCCTGACTTCTCACAAAAAACCAACCACAACAGTTATCATTACATAAAGAGATACTTCAACCAACAATTCACTCACATAGACATTCATACTGAAGAAAGATATATATGCCTATGTAATAACCTAATAAGATAAGAACTATCTTTGTGCTATTCAAGCTACAACGAATCAAAAATTGAAAAACAGCAAAACCGAAGGTTTACTACGGTTGTGTGACTAATACTCAATTACTGGCTGTGCAATTCTGCATAAAAACTAAAATTCTCTAATTCATTAACGAAACCAATGACATCGATACATGCAATATAAACATCAACAAACAATTCATTCATGTAGACTGTAGAAGATTCTTTACGCCTATGTAATAACCTCACAAGAACCTTCTGTTTGTACTACTCAAGCTACACTGAATTTAAAAAAATGCAATAAACAACAAAATCGAACGGTTACGGGCAATTAATCTTCAATTACCGCCTCAGCGATTCTGAATTTAAACTAATTCACTAATGGCTTTGATACATGCAAGATCAAGAGAACTGAAATTATACAACAGAAAATAAGGGCAGCAAAAGTTGATAATCTTCTGTTTATGCTATTCAACTTACAATGAATCAAACAGAATGCAATAAAAGAGCAAAATCGAAGAACCGAAGGATTGCAATTGTTCTGCTATTAAGCATAAAAACTTAATTATGTAATTCATCAATTAAACTAATGTCTTCTATTCATCACACATGCAATATCAAGTGAACTTAATTATATAATCCATTTTGTTTTTTCAAAATTAACAAACTTTGGTCAAAATTAACAAACTTTGAGTTATTGATTGACACGCTCAACCTGATTTGATTCAAAATTAGCATGTTAATAGTAAAATAAGTTAAAAATACTACTCTCTACATCATTAAAATATTAGCGAGTTTGCTTTTTCATGGTCAAAGATAAACAAACTTTACTATCTTGATTGACGTCCAAAATTTCAATTTGAATCAAAATTACCAAGTTCGTAGTACGTTGAAAAGACTACATTTTGATATATACTTCACAAACGAATATATAATACATTAAAAATTACTCCAATATAAAAGATCAACTGATCAAGATATACATTAAAAATTACTCCAATATAAAAGATCAACCGATCAAGATTCAAAATGTCTCGATCTTTTTGAGATGGAGGTAGTATATTTTTTTATAAACCAAACCAAATCAAACCAATTATCCCACTAATTGGTTCGACTATATGAATACAACGTCTCCGCCTGTTGGGTCATCATTCTGTTAAGCCAATAAACTCTGGATCATCTTCTTCGGTCTACCTCTGTCTCCAGAGACCTCCATTTGTGACTATCATAATTTCACTCGGTCTCGTTGTATTACATATTTTTTAATATTTTCACATAAATTATAGAAAAATACACAAAAGTATTCTTAGACTCTAGATCATCTTCGGAGTACCTCTGTCTCTACGTACAACATTTGTGACTATCATAACTCCACTCGGTCTCAGTCGGATTGCATTTTTTTTTCACATAAATTATACAAAATACACAAAAATATTCGAGCTCGAAATTAAAAAAGTCAACTCAACAAAATTCAAAACTCGAGGATATTTTAATAATGACGGGAGTAAAATTCCAATGTTAATTTTATTTCCAGTTTGGTGACTGAGTCAAGGATGCATGCAATATAAAATGAAGTGAAATTATACGAAGAAAATAATATTGATTAAGAATATGAAATTACCAAGAGAGATGAAGCTTTCTGCAATAATGAGACGCGAGTTAAGTGGAAAAGTCAGTTGCTTGTGATTAAAAGGTTTGGTTCGAACTCACCTCATCGCTAAATCTCAAATAATACGACGGAAAAAGTGTTGTTTATAATGGCCTAAGATAGTAGTTAGAGAAAGCGTCGTGTTGATGGATGAGAGTGTTGAGAATATGTTCGAGGAGGACAAATGTGGTTTTTGCTTTTGCTTGTGGGAATATGCTCCAAAGGCTACACCAATATTGGCAAAAATTAAGTCTTCATTTCTAGTGATAGTTATCGAGTTGGATTCGAACAGATATATTACTCTCGATCATTATTTAGATTAAAATTGATTTATGAAAAAATAATAAAAAGCTATATTAGTATTGTAAAAAGCTACATTGAAAATGTAAAAAGTTATATTGAAAATGTAAAAAAGGACATTAAAAATGCAAACAATCAACTATTATGAAAAAGTAAATTTTTTATAAATGATTATCTATTTTGAAAAGGAATGAGTATTAAGTTGAGTTCGAATGTATGACCTGATATAGTATTTCAATTGGATAGTCACTTTATCGAGTCGGTTAATTATTCAATTTTGTTTTATTTTGAACAATTAATCGAACTGGTTTTTAGGGTCGAATATTGAGTTGGTGCCAACAACCCTAATCACTTCATCCTGCACTAATGACGTATAGCCTAGTGCTTAAACATAGACTCTATCCAAAAAGTCTTATGTTGAATTCCTGGCAGATGAGTATTTTCTACATACTTCCTCGGTTTCGTGAACTCATTATGTGGAATTTTCAGGTGGTGCTACGCAGCTTTCTAGCAACCACTTTGTTCGACTTTCCCCCTTTCACCAGTTACGTGGACTTGGTGTAATATCCAGGTGAAAATGGTGTTCATGCAGCAGACTTCAAAGAGAATAAAAGTTGTTTCTTTGGAGCTTAAACTCCAATTATTTAGTTTAGAATTTAAGTCCTGTTTGATAATATATGTAATTTATAATTCTTATCGTTAGTGAAAAAAAAACCTCCATCCTTCAATTATTTGATTTTGAGTTGTAAAAACAAATTTCATAACTTAAAGTATACTCTAATATATATAATTTGTATATTTAAATAAAAAATATCAATGTAACAACAAAATTCTATCGTTTAATATATTTTTCATCAAATATTATATAAATCTCTATATACATTAGATTTATATATATATATTTCTAAGACATTAAATAATTTCAAATATCTAGAGTTATGATGAATATTTTTGATGTTGTAATTAATTGAAATACAACATAGGTGTTCAAAACATTATTAAAATTCGTAGAGTGTACAAGTGTCAAAGACACTTCATCACAAAAACTTAACTTTTATGACTTCATATAACAACTAGCTATATCAAAATAGTTAAGTTCACAATTTAGATAATCAATCATAAAAATTCTATTTCAAGAATTCTATCAATTGGTGAGTATTAGATTTCTTTTCAAATATATTTTTACAATGTTATTTTAAAAAAAAATTCACAATTAAAAAGTATTCATGATCAAATCGGAAAGCTCAACCTTATCCAGCCCACTAAGAAGGGGGCCTATTGGAATGAACAAGATGGGCCAAACCCTTCTTATCAAATTGGGCCTCTTTGATTAAACCCTAATAATTCAATTCAATTTACATAAACCCTAATTTTTTTTTTTTACAATAAACCCTAATTGTTCATATTTGAGATTGTTCTGAAATTGTTAATTTTTAAGCTTAATTAAGGTACTTATATTTTTATTTTTACACTATTAATCTCAATTATTATTTAATTCACTCTTTTATGCTATTTATTATTTTGTCTTATCAAATTTCTGGTTATTTATTTAATGTGTTGCTATCATTTTATTGTTTTTATGATTATGTCAGTTATTAAAAATGATTAATTTTTATATAAAAACTTATGCATTTATTTACATAATATTAAATTAGTACTGCTATAAAAAATTATTTTTTTGTATTGTAAATATATTTTTTGAAACAATTTTATTTTGAAGTAGTGCAATTTTATTTTGAAGTAGTGAAATCAACCATTTATTTATTTAAAATATGTAATTATGCCAATTTAATTGTCAAATATTGAAATTAACAGCATTTAGTAGATGTGGTAGAGTGGGCCTAGTGCACTCATTTGTGCACTGAAGCTATAGTGGATAAGAGATTGATAATCATAATTATTTGTGATTATTAATTTTACCATAATTGGCTGTCTCCATAAATTAACCGAGAGTAATTAAAATGGCTCATTATATAGTTGGCGCACTTCATCTTGGTCAATTCGGAAACAGCCTCTCTGTTATTACAAAGTGGGGTGCATAAATCCGACCCATTTACCCCGCTTAGGCGGGAGCTGCTTCAGAGGTATTGGGATGTGTTGTATGTAACCGAGCTAATGGTAATATTTTGCTTGGTGAAGTGTGTAGGTCCCAAAGCAAATTTGAGTAGTAATTTGAAAATGGTGCGGCATTATAAAATGAAAGGACAGAAGAGAAAGAAGCCGGAAGGTAAATACGAGAGAGAAGAGTTGGAGCAAATTGTTGAAGATGAGGCAGAGGAGGAAATGGATTAGGCAATGAAGAGTGAGGGTACTACTGAATGTTGATGAGCAAGGTGATGAAGTTTTAGATGAAGTTCCTGACATTCATCTCGTTCCATGTGATGGGGGCAAGAAGCCTGGAGTTATTTTTATCCTGGAGAATGCTTCCCTGGAAGTTGCTAAAGTCGGGAAGGTCTGAAACAGCGTGTTTTCCTTTCTCCTTTTCTTTTCAATGGAAACGTAGAAGCAAAATCATTGCTTTTTCAACAGAAAAAGTATTACCAGAATCATGGCATCGAACTTGCCACTTAATAATGCAATACATACAGCCTCCAACCACTCTAGAACTTTAATATCTTAATTTTGTTGTTATTGACACCTTTATTTGACATACCAATTGGGTGTGAGTCCACTTTTATAAATAATGGAGAAGGCATAAAAGAGAATAATGTTACTTTTTGTGCCTTGTGGTGCCTAATACTCTTGTTTCTCTTAATGCTGCAGAGTTATGATCTCTTAAACTCACAGAAGCATCATGAATTCCTTAAGAGGCATCATCGTAATCCTTCTAATTATCGCCCTGACATTGCTTTTGAGGTTAGGATATAATTGGTCCGTTCAATTCATTGTCTTTTTCATTGATGGGCATATTAATTAAATGTTGTTTATAATCTTTCTTTACGTCACCCAACAACAATGTCTGATAATCTGGTCTAAGCTTGTTAGTCGAGCCCTCTAAATTCATGTTCGTTTAGTATCTACCCATATGTTTCATCTTTTTTTTTATATAGAAATGTTGATAAGATACTGTCTGTTACGCATTTTCTTTGATTTCATTCTTCCATGTAAGATTTACATTGTGAAATTGCAAAAGAGTACTGTGGATCTATCAAGCTAAAAAACTTGATTAGTTAATCATCCATGGCATGATTTGTGCCTTTAACCAAATTTGCTGTATGTTTGAGGTATATGTAGACACTGAGTGAACATGGGCATTCATAATATATTAGTTCTTCTGATTATTGTTTTAGCTCTCTTTGAGTAGTTAACAGGTTCACTATTTGTCTTGCCTTGTCAACAGTCATGTCTCCTAGAAGTTCATGGTTCAAATATTTATTCCCATGACATTCACCTCCCTCCTCCTTCTCCCTAATGGTGGCCAATGAACATAGAAAATAACAAAATGATAGTTGACTTGCACTATCATCTTTCTGAATCATCTTCTGCTTGAAAATGTTGAGTCATTCAGGCAATCTTGAATATCCTTGATAGCCGAATCAACAAATCTTTCCGATTGAAAGCTTTGTATGTGAGAACACAGAAAAATGTTCTGTTTGAAATTAGTCCTCATGTTCGTATTCCAAGAACATATGTGCGATTTGCTGGTGTCATGTGTAAGCTAAATGACTATATCTAAGGACTTCATTTCCCTTAGCTCTGCCTATGTCTTTTTTGTAATTGTTAGGATCTGTTGTTTTCGCTGCAGTACAACTTCTTCAAAAGCTTAGCATAACTGCTGTTGGCAAGCGTGAGAAGCTTCTCAAAACTATAAAGAACCCTCTTACACAATATCTACCAATCGACTCGCGGAAAATAGGTCTACAGTCATCTCCTTCATTAATGTGTAATGTTCTTTAAATTTCATCATGATAAACAATGAACTGAAGTTTGCTTTCTTGAAATCAGGTTTCTCACATAGTTCCAACAAAGTTGTTAACATACAAAAGTATGTCAATGCTGTTAGTGACGAGTTGAATCTCGTGTTTGTGTTAAGCTGATCTGTAGACATCCAAAGCATACACTGCAAAAAAAATTGCACAATCTTTGTTTGATCTTCTTGCAGGTTGGTGCAATGGCCCATGGGAAAATTGACAAGGAGTATGTTGATTATATATCAGGCAAGCTAGTTCTTTATTGATGTTTCGTTCCTGTAGTTATTTCCTGTGATCTGATGTCTATTGACCAGCTTTCCTCTGCCTCCATTTCCTGTTACATTACACCTGGTTTCCTTGTAGTTAATGTATCAATTGATAAATGGTATAATTTGGATTTTTTTATGAAATGAATTTTTTTTTTCATGTTTTGTATGTTCTATTCATTGTTTTCGGAGAGGAAATAAGTTGACTGATTTTTCTTGAATAATAGTGAGCCAATGCTGCCAAAAGTGTGTTATGAATTAGTCCTCTAATCCTTCAGGTGTAAGAGTAACATGTTTACTTGATTTGTCTAATGATAACTTTCTTAAGTTGTCATGATTTGAATGAAGAAAAACCCTTTACTTTTGTCATTTGGTCAAATGTTCTTTTTCTGTTTCCACATTTTGTAAGCTGGGTACATTAAAACTCTATACATTAATAATGTCGGACCTGTGAAATTTATTAATTTATAGAGTTATTAATTTATCGAGTATTAATTTTCTCAACTGGTATATATGTTGGACCGGACAATTTTATTATTTTAGAGAGTTATTAGTATCGATTATTAATTTGAAGAGTTTCTGCTGTACTTCTTTTGGCACCTATTGTGTCAGTTAATTATGCTGCATCCTTGTATTAATTTCATGACTTTTTGCAGTTTCCAATTATCCATTGAGTGCTGCTCAGTGCGTATCAATGATCACAATTGCTATGGAAGAGAAGTGGAATATATTGTAAACTCACCGACATCCTCCCTTCAAGAAAATACAACTTTTCAAGATGCATGCAGCAGACTTGTATAGTACAATGTGTCATGAATGGAACCGGGATCCACAATGCAGGTTCAGTTTTCTTCACCATTGAATTTGATGGAAAGATGTTTCGATGGCTATTAAAGCGAGAATTAAGGATATCAGCAGAGTTTACTAGTTTTTTTAGGACGAATATGACATTGTTTGTCAAGACCATTTACCTTTCCTGTAAGAATGTTGGTAGCTCTGACTGTATTGCAAGTGCAACTTTCTTTCTTCCTTGTGTTCTCGGTTGAAGCTCTTTCTTTCATACACAGTTGAAAATGCTGCTATCATAGATCTTTAGTTGTCTTTTCAGTGCAATCTTAGGTGTGTTAATGAATTGCAATATTGCATTAATGAGTTTGAAGTTTGCAATTGTGTACATATGGGGTGATCAATGTCCTCTTTCTTTCTAGCTTCCATTCCCTTGAAACAATACTATTCTACATGAGTACAATCAGTACATATTAAACATAAGTGTTCAACCACAAATGATAAAATTATAATCATGTTTCTATTAAACATGTTCATTTGTTGAACAAATTAAATTTTTCAATGTGTTCTTTTTCCACATTAAATATGAAACTATCAATACATTTACCATACAACTATATAAGACAAAGATAGGTACTAAAAGCTCTATCTTCCCTAAAGTAAAAATCACTAGTTCTCAAGATACTTCTAGTATATATAATGTACACACACAGTGGCAACTAAAACTCACAATCCATGTTATGCATCAAGTATCTTCATTAGAGGATCAATACCGGTTGTCCACTCACCGTGTAATAACTCGATCCACTGATATTTCAATTAGAGGTGAAGCGTCTTACTACAACATTGCACTTCGATACTTCAAATATCTTCTCTAAATACATTGAAAATGTAATCTCGAAATCGCCTAGAGTATTGTCTTGGATCGACGGCTGATATCGAGTTAGGGTCATATTGGATGGATTTATAGGCATGTTCTAGTTTCTTGGTAATGTCATAGTCTTGTAGGATGTCAATTATGCTAAAAAACATTACAACATCATAATATTCTCCAATTGGTTGTCCAACTAGTTGAGGTTCACCATTATCATTCTTTCTCTCTGTCATTTCCACTCGTGCAGGCATACTTACTCCTAGCTTAATGTCTCCCCATCTGTGAAGTTCAACCATAATAATAAAAAGTAGAATATAAGTTCAACATCCATTAACAAAGCTAGAATTTTGCAATTATAGATGTTGGGTGCTAATGTATAATTTCTATTTCAAAAATATTATTCAATTTTGAATTTTGGTGGTGAATATCTAGATTTTAAACCCATGTATTTTTATATGTGTTGTATAATATTAGAAGGAAAATATATTAAATGGAAGTATTTTAATGTATTTTATTAATGATGCTTTTTATTCAAATGAAAATTATACTAGTCAATTAAGACTATAAAATTTGTTAATTTTGATCATTGAAAATCAAACCGAATATTTTTCATGCTGAGAGTATGATCAAATTAAAATGCATGAAGAACATAATCGGTTGATATAGAGTGGATTGTATAAAATCCTTTTGTATGATTGCATGTTGATCGTCAATCATTCAAAACCTGACCTACTTCTTTTCTTGTAATTTTGTTTTTTAACTTGGTGACATTTCATCATATATGCATTTATTTCTTTTTAAGTTGCGTACGTTCTTGTTCTAATAAATATTTTTCACACAAAATAGAATGGATTAAAAACATGGGAATATGAAGGAATTACCCATTGGGATCTGGTATTAGTTGGTCTCCTTTTGACGCTCTATCACCTGCAATAGATAAAAGTGAGTCTTTAAATTTTTATAGATAAAATATTATAGTATGATTCATACATAATAAATATTAACTCCATTCGTAAAGGATTGATCACTTTCTAATTTTAATGTATTGATTTTTTAAACTTCGACTTCATATATGATTTAATATGGTGAATAATATTTTGTAAAAATATGGATTCACCCTATTTTATTATTAATATTATAATTTTGATTCAAATCAAAGTTGTGTGAATCAATTAAGATATTAAAGTTATTTTACTTTTAATCGTTGAAAAAAATAAATTAGATAATTTTTTAGAGATTGAGCGAGTAATATACGATGCAAAACATTAATTTTCTTGATTATCATCCCTCACCCGTTGGAGTAAGAGGAGGTGGGGGAGTCTTTAGATTATCTTCACTTGCTGCTTTAAAGTGAAGACCAACCAAAAGGCTATAATCCATTATTCTCTCTTGCTCTAAAAGCTCACTATCTCTATCTACTTGCCTGCAAGATATTTTGATGATATAATGTGATCAATATCTTGGTGAAATAATAACAAAAAAAAAAGAAAGAGAAAGTAACCAAGCTAACACATTTGAAATTACCTAATGAACTCTTGGAACCATGCGTTTTGTAATTTAAATATGAAGTTTAGATCAAGATCTTTGAGGGTGGTATTTGCATCAATTTGTGATTCTGGTTTATTTGTGACACGACCAAATGTAGAGCCTTTCAAGTCATATCTTTTGTGGATTGTGTATGATGTACAAAAATAAATTCTTAGCTTCTATTTATAAATCGTATCAAATCATCCATCAAGACTAAAAATTGTGGTAACGACATAGCCATTAATCTCCATATGTACTCAATTTTAATGTAAAAATGATACATATTACTAAAATATATATTTCTAAGATGGTTCAATTCAAAAAATTCAAGAAAAAGTGTATGCGAATTATTCTATACACTTACTGGGAATGCTGTGACAAAATTGGGCTGAATCGGGATACGATTACCTTTAAAAAATAAGCTTACATATTGATATTAATAATTTTTTTTGAAAAAATGATACGTATTACCTAAAATGCATAAAAAAAATTATATATATATATATATTATTAGCGTAATTACTCTTTATCCTGTGCTCCAGTGTCAAGCCGAGTAACGCGGGTGGCCAATGTCGTCTCCGAAGCTTGTTGGCTACGCAACTTATTATTGGAACTTCATCATCCCCTGCAAAAAGCTACTGTTGTGTATTGTGACAATATCAGTGCTATCTACTTGTCTAAGAATTCGGGCCACACTGGCCGATCTAAGCACATACAATCGATATTCATTTTGTTCGTGAAAAGGTGGCGTTTGGTCATGTACGCGTTCTTCATGTTCCTTCTCATTATCAGATAGCTGACATCTTCACCAAAGGCCTCCCTCCGTTCTTTTTGCACGGAGCCGAGACAGCCTGGGCAGATTCTACTTCCTCCAGCCTACGAACAAGGGGGTGCATTACTACGTATATTATTTGGGGCTAATAGTATAATAGTTGGGTTTAGCTCTTTTAGGGTTATACACTTGTATATATATCACTACTTATCACGAATGTATGTGCCCGATTATTATATTCTTTTATATATCATAAAATGATACTATAATTTAACATACCTTCTTTTGGGCTGGCCCTAACTTCACACTATGTAGACCAAAAAATTTGGTCAAAAGTGTGTTCTCAAAGGATCGAACATGGTTATAGTAGGCATTCAACATCCTTAACAAAACCTACCCAAGAACATGTACACTATATCATCAAATGTGCAAAAAATAATTTATATAGTATAATGAGTAAAAATATTAAATTAGATATTTCACCTTCATTTCTGCCTTTTTCATTGTTTTTATCATATAACGATCATCACTAGTCAAATAAAAAAAGCTACCACTTTTTCCAGGAGATGAAAGTTCTCTGAGGGCATTATCTCCACAAATGGACAACATGTAATCGGCTGGATCCACCTTGAATAACATTCTTAAAGTCCTATATTTTATGTCAATAAAATATCTTAGATATTGAATATATTTTGGTCAAGTAGTCTTGAATGAGCTCAAGCACGAAAATAGTTCTGGAGTTTGAAAAAAGTCGAGATTTGTTTCTTGAAATTTGCATTAATGCAATTTAGTCATTGAAATTACATAAGTGTTGAACATATGATCATTGTCTTTAATAAATTACATAACAATGGAGATATACCTCAAATATCATATGTCCAACACTTGTGTATCATTAAGGACTAACGAGTAAGACTTGATTTTTTTCAAACTCCTGGAACTCCTAGTGAAATTACATTGGCCTTGAAAGAACTTTATTTACCTGAATACTTTTGGACAATAATCTTTCCATCTGAATTCTGATGATGAATGAGGTGGAGTATGTTTAGATCCATCTGGAGGAAATCTTGTCCAAAACTTCTCCTTTGGATCAAAAGCAGATGGTTTAAGATCTAGTGATGGTTGTGGACCAGGTCTCCCAACAGCATGTCTATTTCATCAATTAGCATCATTATTACACATGAAGAGTATTATCACACTATAGTTACTAGTAAGGTTTTGAAACTCATGCATTTTTTATATTTCAAATCTCATGTCACACGTTACATGGCGATCTTTATTAAATATGTAGGGAACTAATGGAAAATATAGAATTATATAACAATACTTTGCAAAAGAACAACCAAATATTCATAATGGATCTTTTCCCCTTAGTGCTTAGGACCTACGTATGTGATCGCTTCCTAGGATAATGACCTCGATCGACTTCACAAGCACTAGTGAACCGGGGCCGACGAACCTACAACGAGCTCAGTATCACCTCGACAAAACCAATCGAAATATGACCCCACGACCGACTTTCACAAGCACTAGCGAATCCGCTTGATGAACCGCGAATGAGTCAGGTCACCATAAAGTTTTCTGTGTAATGTGTGTGAGCTAATGCATGATTATGGCAATTTCGTATCAGCCAGTGAAATCAATCAGACTCAATGCAATTGATGGTCAATTCAACGTTTCGCTCTTTAATACTCAATCATAATGTACCGAACGTTTTAAGTTTGACCGAGCAAAGCAGTAGCTCGCACGAGCCCCCTTTTCATGTCCGGGCAGCCAAGACACAAGCACTGATTCACAATTTCCAGCCTATTTTTTCTCTCGAATTTGTACCCCGCAAAAGTAGATCTCTTTTTGGCATAGTAGTAGTTAATCAATTTACTAAGTCTAATAGGAGCTTTACTTATAAGGTGAGCATCATCCTTCCTCTCCTCCTATGTGGTACAACTCAAATTTTCAAACTTTATGGTTTGCTCCCTTTTTTTGCACAAGCTCATTGACACACAAATGATATACAAATTTTGGATTCACAAAATACTATATCCAACAAAATACTCCGTAATACTTTGTATAAAATCATAAACCGGAATATTTACAATGATTTTAGCCTACTATACAAAGACTAATTATAATGTACAATCCAATACCACATAATTATAACTTAAATGACATGATGGTTAGATGTATATTTATAATCATAATTGAGTATTTGTGTGTATACCTTATTCCCAATTGTAAATTGAGCATTAACTCATAGTTTTTATGACCCTTACAAATGGTCTCTCCTTGTCTCTTCACAACCTTTGGTAACCTTAATGGTGATCCTCTCCTGCATCCTTCTTCCACACCAGTAATGTCAGCATTACTGTCTCTCCCTCCTCTCATGGGAGTCGCCGGAGAGCTACTACTCGAGGGGCAACCGCTATCGGATAATCGATTATTCCCCAACTCTGCCTCTACTCTGCCATCGACAGATGTTCTCCTATGCCTACTACTTGAATCTCCAACTTTGTAAGATTTATTATCAATAGCTAGCATCTTTTGTGATGGTAGTATATATATATTCTCATTAGGATAAACAACACATTTCTTCAAATCAACATTAAACACCTCTTGAGGGTCCCAATCTGCATGTTCTTGCAACATTTCACCTGATGGATAATAATTCCCATTTTGTTCATCTGGATTTTTACTCCAATTCCCCACATAAAAACTCCCATCAGGCCATTTAAAAGTCCCATTCCCTTTAGGCAAACCATCTTCCCAATACCCCTCATAAAAGCTTCCATTATTCAAACAAATTTTCCCTTTACCACAAATAACACCATCCTTCCATTCACCTTCATAGTTATTCTCATTTTCCCATGTGTACCTCCCTCTTCCACCCTGCAAACCGCGAAACCATTCGCCTTCATACACATCTCCATTAGCATATTCCTTAGTGCCATAACCATGTTTCATGTCCTTAACCCAAGAACCCTTATATGTGTCACCATTTGGGCTTGTATAAGTTCCTTCTCCATCCATATAACCATTCTTGAAATTCCCTTCATACATGGCTCCTGAAGGCCAACTAAATGTCCCTTTACCCATTATTTTGCCCTTAAACCACTCTCCTACAAACATGCATCCATCTGACCACCAATATTTTCCAATTCCATGAGGTATATTATTAACCCAATGGCCTGTGTAATAATCTCCATTAGCTAGAAACTTCTCTGCAATGTGAACTTCTCCATTATGGTGTTCATCTTCATCAAGATCATCATCAATTTCATACTCCTCTGTATGTTGTGGTGATGAATACATTCCAAATATGTTGCCTCGTTTCTTGGCTGCAGCTTGTGTTATCCGAACAGTTGCCTCCCATGCCTTCATATTTTATTTAATATGTGATATCGATGAAACTACCACAAAAGTTATGAACTTAAGAAATTAAATATCGAGAAATATCCTTAATATTATTGTTATTTATTTAGTCTTATTTCGCGCATTCATATTTACAAACTCCATTGTTTTCGAGTATTAATTAAAGAAACAAATAAAATGAAAAAGAACACTTTGAGTTGATATTTTTCTCTCTTTACACCCTCGTGAATAATAAACAAAAAATGAGAAGAAAAAAATTTAGCCAACAAAGTTGTCATTGATTTTTGTTTACTTCTGGTTTACATTTTTCGAGATAATTTTAGGCCTTTCTGAGATATGTAATCCACAAAGTTCCTATGAATATGGTGAACTAAAGGATCATGTTGAGTAGGTCAAACAAGAGACATAGATTAAGTTAAATTCTTGGATTATGTTTAGACATGTAAACTCTAATAAATAACAAGTATTATGAAACGAAACTTAATGACATGCATTATTTTGAATGAAAATACTACAAAAAATTGTATATTGTTGACTAGCAAAAGATTCTTTCAAACATGTGCTTATAGACTTTTTAATTTATTATTATTTCAACACACGTTAATCTTTATGTTCAAAACGCATTCAATTATGAACAATATTCATATACCAACAATATTAAAGTTTTGATATAAAAAAGTTATGTAAGACCCAATGCTATGATAAGTTGAATAAATGAATAATGGAGACAAGGCAAATCTTACTTGTTTGAGGTGGTAAACTAAAAAACTGTTTAGATCTAATTTTATCATTAATCTTATTTTCAAAAAAATTTAAATTCAAAAACCAGTATGCTCTCAATGAGTAAGGTTACGAATACTCCGTTATCAATAAGTAATCGTTGATAAGTAGTGTTAATTGATCTCTTGTATTATACACTTTTTTCCTTTCTACAAATTAATTATTTCCAAACCTAAAGATCTACAAATTAATTATTTCCAAATTTAAAGATCTTGTTAGAAACAAATCTATATCTCAACTAATCTTTATGGTATGTCACAATTTGTACGTAATATAACATATTCGATTACACTTTCTATAACATAACGACACATATTTTATTTATAGTAATTTCTTAAATTAATTTATAAACAAAAATTAAATATATCGTTATTTTTATCATAATCGAAATACAAGTGATCATAATAATAATAATAATAATATAAAATACAATCTAAAATTCTAAACCTTAAAAACATCAAAATAAAAAAATAGGAAAAAGAACATAAAAACAATCTTGGCAGCAAGAAAGGGATACAAGGCTGTCCAATTAAGATATTGTCTGAATTGGAATTAATAACAAATTCTCCTTAAATCCAAAAGAATAAATTTTGATACAATGGCTGAAATCTTCAACATATTTGGAAATTCGATATCGTGATGTTGAATTTTTTTATATAATAATTAATTTTTTAAATAAAAATTGATTTTTTAAATATAAATGTCTGAATTGGTTGCAAGAACTGGTCGTCATCAACAACGTTATGAAGATGGGTATCGCCTTATTGCTGGGTGAGTGTCCCTGTCCCAAAAAGATTGTCCAGTTTCAAGTATTTTTGTATAATATTTGCTTAAAAATATATCAAAATATGGTATTTTTATCCATTTTAGTACTGCCATGATAATTTTTATCCAAAATAAAGTAATGGGTATTTAATTATTTATTAAAGCTATAAAGTTTGCTATTTTTTACCATGAAAAGCAAATTGGACAATTTTTTAGGTGGTGGGAGTATTTTATTTATTTTTGTGAAGAATTTTTTGTTAAGTCATTGCATGTTTGTAAAGTTTGTAGCTTTGGGGTAATATTTTTGGGACAAAATTGGAGCACAATGTGGGATAATTAACGATTGGGTTAAAAATTTGTTGTACGGAGTAATTAGAATGTACATTTTGTGATTGGATTGTATGGTGGTGGGAATTTGCATGTGTGTTATTGGTGTGTAATGTGGAGTAACAAAAGTCCTTGTTTATGAATTTGGATATCGGTTTGATGTTATATATCGTTAATAAAGTTGGAAGGATTAGTTAAGTTTCATATTTTTTGGCATAATGGGTAATGGTTGCCTGTTGAAGTGACTAAAGAGAAACTGCACAGGCTTGCTGAAGTTTGCGGCGCAGGCCTGTTGAAGTTACTAAAGAGAAACTGGACAGGCTTGCTGAAGTTTGCGGCATGCAGGTAGAGGCAAATAGTTGAGCTGCGAGGCGTGTTGTAGGATATTTAAGTTCATTGTATATAGCAGCCATAAGGGATGTGGATGTATTGTAATCTGGGCACCATTTTGATGGTGGGTTGGGGGATAATCCATACATTTATATCAAGTGTCCCTAGGAGTCATGTCTTTGGGATGTTTAAGTCACCGAGGCATAGTGCTTGTAGCGTTTCTGTGTAACACAAATCTATTGGTCTGTTCTTTATATGAAACCATTTTGAATTATCCTCAAATGCGTTGCCTTCTTCCCACAATGGGTTTGATTAATTTCTGAGTTCTGACAAAGAGTTAGGTGAATACCAAACTTCTATAATTCTAACTTTATAATGTCATCAGGTGCATCCCATATAAGTTTAGATATTCAGAAGAAGATGGCAGTGAGCGTTCAGAGAAAATAATTGAAGTATTGATGATCAATTCAACTAGTGGACCTGGTCTTCTATTTCCGAAGGTGAGATACTTTTGAGTCTTTGCCAGAGAACATCATTGTAGTCATAGATACTCGTTTGAGAAAATCAAATGGCTCACTACTCTACCTACACTTCTTATCTATTGTGCAGTAGTAGATAGTATTTGCACTTCACTCTTGGGTCAATTCGAAACAGCCTCCCCCCTCTTCTACCCTGCTTAGGCAGGAGCCTCTTCAAGACATTGGGGCATGTTGATGTTGGATCATGCCATCATTTTTTAATGTTACTATTGGTAGTAATTTTCTTGTACATAATTTGAATTAAATATAATATGCTTTCATTTTTCTGTCTGGATGTAGGGTGGTTGGGAAAATGATGAAACAGTTGAGGAAGCAGCCATGCGGGAAGTTGTAGAGGAGGCTGGAGTTAAAGGGGATTTGATGGTATGTTGGGTTTCTCTGGATTTGTAAAGCCATATCAAGCTGCATTGTAATGTGCACTGTTTTTGGGAGTAGTTTATTGATTATGGTAATAATATGGTAGCATCGGCAGACATATTATGAAAATAGTACTGTTTCGTTGTTATTCTTAAGAGATTCATCTTCCTAAAGTTCAATGTATCGAAGTAGTTGCTCAAGGATTTTGTTTAGTCATAAAATTTCCCCCGGGAGATGAGTAATAATTTTGTTGTTGCAAATAACTGTTTAAACAATTAGGGGACTTCGACTATGAGTTGTCATATAATGAAGAAAACTGTAGGGGATATATTTAGAAAGTTGGTGTTGTTGTAGTTCTCTCTCTTTTTCTTTCTTAGTATCTTACAAATATATGCTGAAGACTGATGCCTCAAATTAATATCCCTGAAATTTATCTTTGTCCCAGCACTTCCTTGGAGAGTACGAATTCAAAAGCAAAACACTCCAAGATGAATTTAGTCCAGAAGGATTATGTAAAGCTGCCATGTACGCATTGCTTGTGACGGAGGAGCTGGATTGTTGGCCAGAACAGAGTCTCCGACAAAGAAGATGGCTGACAGTTCCCGAAGCCATTGAATGCTGTAGGCATTCGTGGATGCGGAAAGCCCTGGAGGAAGGTTTCTCCAAATGGCATGGTGATGGTATGATAAAAACGATGAAGAAAGAAGATGACTAACGACGCTGGTGGTTGCTTTGGTTCCTCTTCCAATGTGCATTGAGAGATATTCAACTGTAAAGTCCCAGTCTGAAGCTGATTTTGGTGCCTGCTTGTTTGAACTATTTTCTTTGTGTTTTTTCTGTTAATGTCATCATTGAGGATTGGAGGTCGGAGAAGATGCAAATAGTTATGTTACTTTAGAAGTTCAATCATCTGATTACAAGATTCTTGTTCTTTAATGTTAGGGAAAACTTGGAAATATAGAAACGAGAAATTATCTTATGATTGGTTCTATGATCCTTCATGTCTTATCTAACCAAGACTATACATGTTGCCATTTGAATAGAATAAAGGGTTAATGGTCCGTTCGATATAATAGAATAGAATAAAGGGTTAATGATTCGTTCGATTATACATGTTTTAAAATGTTGCCATTCGAATACACATATTTTAAAATGATTTATTCGATCACATGTTTCTATAAGTGTCTCACATAGCTTTTGAGATAATAGAATAAATGATTAATGACTCGTTCGATCATATATGTTTTAAATTGTTCACCATTTTAATACATGTGTTTTAAAATGATTCAATTCGATCGCACGTGTTTCAGAAAGTGTCCGACTTGGTTATTTTGTCAAAATGAACGTTAAATTTGAACTTTTTGAACAAATTAATAAGAATAAAATAGTCAACATTTGTTTTTGATATAATTTTTCAATTTTAATAAAATTTCGGGACACATTATTCATTTTACAAAGACTTCTATCACTGTCAAAACTATCTGAGTTGTACAAAAAACATAAACAAAAACAAATTCTCCGACAGCTCAAGAAACTTCCTTAGTTCAACTCCAAACATGAATGGAGGCCCATCTGGTTTCAATAAGCACATTTTCGATCAAACCCACATTAATTTCTTGAAAATTCCATGTTTTTTATACCATTTTTGTCACATTTTGATGTATTAATTGCAGATAATGCACCAGTAACAAGAACAATCGTTATAGCTTGTGTCCTTTTCACGATCTTGTTTGGGGTCCAAGTTCGTCAGAATAAACTTGGTTGGTCTTATCAGGTATAATTATATAATCCATTTGAGGTTTTGGATTTTTTAGTTGTTTTTTGTTTGATTGTTTATGTAATTATGGATTTTGTTTGAGGGTTTTGAATTGTTTTGAGTAGTCTTGTTTGATTGTTTAATGTAACTATGGATTCTGTTTGAGGGGTTTTGCATTATGGGGTTTTGGATGATTTTTAGCAGTTTTTTGTTTGACTGTTTAATGTAATTATGGATTCTGTTTAAGGGTGATTACATTGTCGGATTCTGGGTCATTTTAGTAGTTTTTTGTTTGATTGTTTATGTAATTATGGATTATGGAGTGTTTTCACATTTTGGATTATTTTTAGCAGTTTTTTGTTTGATTCTTTATGTAATTATATGGATTATGTTAGAGTGTTTTCACATTTTGGGATGTTTTTAGCGGTTTTTGTTTGATTGTTTTTGTAATTATGGATTCTGTTTGAGGTTTGCATTGTTGTCTGTATTGTTTGAGCTCAATTTGATGGTTTGGCTATTCTGTTGTAATGTAGCACATCATAATTCCTAAATAGATAGTCAAGATTTGATTTTTACGGTCGGACTTTTAGATTTTGAACTTAAGTATTTTTTGTGATGTCCTATAATACACCAATGGATGGTGTTTTAATGTACTTTGCTATTGTAAACAGTAATTTTGATTCAAATGAAAGCTATGTGTGTCAATGAAGTCATCAGATTTTTGATTATTTTGACCACCAAAAAGCAAATGTAATTATCTTTTAGGGATGGGAGAAGTAGAAGACTGCTAGAGATATACCCCTGATTGAATGGAATTTTTGCTAATTGAAGGTTTTACATATGTGAATCTCAATATTTTATTGTTTTACGATATGGTAACTCTCCAATATCTATTTCCTGTGGAAATGATGTATTTTGAGGTTAGATCTTGCCTTTGCTTTCCGATCATACTAAAAGTTTGTACTAGGCAAGGTGGTCTACCATCTTTCTTATATGTTAGTGGAAGATAAAAATAAGAATAACCCCAAAAGAGGTAATTGTTAAGTTTGGTGAGAGCTTATAATGAATGATGTGCCATCTCTGGAAGATTGATCCCCCATCTTCTCTAACTAGTCTTCACGTTTCAAAACATGTTTGTCTTACTTGAATCTCGTGGCAGGATATTTTTAAGAAGCTTCAGTTATGGAAGCTGATAGTATCAGTTTTTGCCTTCTCATCATCACCAGAGCTGATTTTTGGCATATATCTGCTCTACTACTTTCGAGTATTTGAACGACAAATTGGCTCTAACAAGTACTCCGTAAGTGTTTAATAATACATGGTAGTTTCAATTATCTATTATGGACTGTTTCAAAGTCAACTGGTTTTGTTCATATTACTCGCTCGTAGCATTCGTAAGGTTGTGGTTTAGTGCTCTTATTCACATATGTTGTTTTTAGCATTTAAATTGCATGGTTAACTACCTAACTTCTTAGCTCGGATGCAGGTATTCATCTTGTTCTCAGTAGCCAACTCTGTGTTGCTTCAAGTAGTGTGTCTGAAACTTCTGGAAGGTATGAATAGTACAATGGAGTACTTGATTTAGTAGAATTTGAATATTGTGTCTTAACAGTCAATTTTCTGAGCTCTCCCTGCTCTTGTGCATTTTAGTTAATTTGTGCATTATATCATTGAATGGATGATTTATAAAATAGGCGTCATTTTTAAATTATTTATCGAAACTGACTTCATGTCTGCCTGAACTCCCATACAAAATTATTTTTCATGCAATTAATGTTTGTTATGAGCTATTACATCTTCTTTTGGTATTGGAGTATTATTTGAGGTTATATGTCTAAAGATGATCTTACTTTTGTTTGACGCAATTGACAAATGAAAATATTATTGCAGATCCCTCCATAAACATCCTCACTTCTGGACCATATGGCCTTATATTTTCTTCATTCGTGCCCTTCTATCTGGACATCCCTGTTTCAACAAGGTTTCGAGTATTTAGCCTCCAGTTCTCGGACAAGTCTTTCATATATTTAGCTGGCCTGCAAGTAAGCTCAAGTTAAATGGCTCCTTGATTTGGTGTAAATTATTAGGTTTAAATGCTGCTGTATCTCCCTTTTTGACTTTCTTTATGTAGAATTTTGTTACTCCCTTCATCCCTAAACGATAGGGATGTTTACTTTTACATGCAGTTTAAGAAATTTGCAAATTTATCTCACAACTCTACTTTTCCCTCCATTCAAATTACTCAAAACAAGAACCTAAAAAGGGATTTTTATTTTGGAAAAATATCTCTATCATTTAGAGATGGAGGGAGTAATTTTTTTGTCCTCTTTTGCAGCTTCTGTTTTCATCTTGGAAGAGATCCTTAATTCCAGGGATCTGTGGGATTATTGCTGGTTCCCTATATCGCTTGAATGTTTTACGCATTCGGAGAGCAAAGGTCAGGAGATAATCAGATTCCTTTCTTTTTAGTCCAAGTGTAGGTTTGAGTGTTTTGAGTTGAAAATAACCTTGATTGGTTAAAAATCTTCATGCTGTATAACGGCTGGAAAGCCCTAACAAAACATTATCTCTGGTTAATTATCTAATCTGATATACAAACCACCCTTGACATACACTTCTTGGTTTCCTCCGGTCACCTCCATATTCAACTCTACCCTACAGCGTCTAAATTCTTGTAACTAACATGTATATGTTTTACTTCGTGATATAAATTATCCAACTTTCCTGGACATTTTCCATGATATGCCTTTGTAAAAGGAAAGGACTGAACCATCTTAGAGCTTTTTAATCTATAAATATGTTATTTATGCTTTTTCATTCTAATGACATAAGACAGGGTGACTTATTTTATAGGAACAGAGTTCTTTAAATGTTTTCATCTTCATTATTAACTAGTTGCCTTACAAATTTTTATTTTGCTGAATCTTGAATCTTTCTGTTGTAGCATAATGAACTTATCGTATGCTTTTCAAATATGTTTTACTAGTATTTTTCTAGATATATAATGTGTATCTTTCATGCTTTTAGTACTCCGTATATAATAATGCTTATGAAGTTGATTGACTGAATTCCTATTTCTCGCATCAGTTACCAGAATTCATTGCTTCGTTCTTTTCCCGATTGTCTTTTCCATCTGTGGGGAATTGGTCATCATCAACTCCAAACGGAAATACTATTGGCGGTGCACCATCTCAAGTTGGTCGGCAGGTGGAAGTAAGTGTTAATATTGTAGCCTTCTCTATTGTATCTCCTTATATGTTTTTGGGGGCAAAGTGATCTCTTGTGGGTCCACCACTAGATCCGGTCTCTTAATCTTAAACCCTGCACTTTGTTTTCTACTTTCAGCAAAATTTTCCTGCGCCTCCCATGCCATCTTCATTTGATCCACCCGAGGACTCCATTGCCATGCTGGTTTCAATGGGATTTGAAAGAGACTCTGCCAGGCAAGCGCTAATTCATGCAAGAAATGATACTAATGTTGCCACAAACATTCTCCTCGAGGCACAATCTCACTGAAAGGCAAATTAAAATAGTTATGATGAAGAGCCTAGATTTGGATAAAAAGCATTGGGCATCATACTTTTTTGAAGTCAGCAAGCAAGATATAGCTCTTTCATGGGCTTATTACCCGGTCAACACTAAACATTTGTGGTCATGGTAATAATTGGCTGTTGCCCTCATATGCTTTTTCAATCCTGTCTCAAAATTATGTCAACCAAGTAGGAGACCGTTATATCATAATTCTCATTTTAGACAATCTGCTGATATGTATAGTTGCATTGGGTAGAAGCACAATGCCTCTGAACGTAAATATTTACAAGAACTCGAACGTTTAACTTTTGACAATAGAGTCAATATGTAACTGGTTCGGCTGTATATCTACAGGGGAGCCATTAAATTTTTTGCTTAATGGTGTCTTTTCTTGGAACTTGAATTTACTTTTCTAAGAGACATGACCTAGTGTATTGTTATTATGATCTATTAGGGATTTACTCTGTTTCTAGTTGTTATGCTATCTTAATCACTAGCAGTCATTAGTGTTTGTTATGTTGTTGAAGTACCAGACCTTGGCTGCCACACTCAGATCATTTTAGTGGATTGAATTCTTCTAGTTCATAATAGCATGCATGGACAGAACCAAGGGGTGAGGGGCACTCTCACTCGTCCCCTCGGATTTTGGAAATTGTCTATATATTACAATTTTTTTACAAAACAATTAATCTTAGCTAATGTCTCAAGTTTTGCCCTTAGTCGATCTTTCAAATTTTGCGTCTTGGATTTTCTTTCATGTTTCTTGTTAGTCATTTGTTGTCCATCAACTATGTTCTTCCTTGTGTTTTGTAGTGCACCACTTGTGATCCTTGAAGCTTTTATTATGCACCAGGTATGAATGTATGATCATTTGCATAAAAGGAGGATCTTAACCACTTATATATCAAACATTATTCATTCAACTGAAATAAGAGACAAAAATTTAGATATAGCATAACTAAAGTTGGATATAGCAATAGGTAAAGTTAACTACACACACTGCATCTGTAAAGTTAAAGATGTATGAAATTTAACCTGGGCATTCATGTAAGAAAAACAACCATTAAGCATGAAGGCCATATTGTCCGGACACTCAATTTTCATGTTCTTCATCATCTTCGTACTCGAGTTCTTCGTCTGCTGTAGCATCCTGGTATTGTTGATACTCAGGCACGAGATCATTCGTGTTGTTCTCGACCTCTGTGAACTCCATCTCATCCATTCCTTCTACAGACCACTAAACGCTATTTACAACTATGGTCATCACGCTCTGTTCCTTGTTTCTTGGCTTCCATATCTTTTAACGCCCAAAACAAATGCAGCCATGCAATTGTCCTACGATGATCCTCTATCTCTCTTCATGCCTTTTTTGGTGCCTTATGTTTTTTTATGGTATATCGTACATGGGAGGTTACATAGTAACGACTCATGATGTACACAATACATGGAGATGGAGTAGAACTTTAGAAAGCAAATATGTACTAAAGGAGGTAAAATATTTGTTTCCGTTGATTCGTTGAACATGAACAAAATTAAGGTTAAACGGAGATGTAGGAAGAATGAACATACATGAGGAGATGTGGGAACATGAATTAAGAAATGAAGCATGCCATGAGATGTAGGAACATGAAACACGATTATCATAGAGTGATAGCAGAGCACTCACATTAGCTCCCCTAAAAGTTATTTTAGGAGTTTGAAATTTTAAAAAATGAAAATAAATGGACTACATTAGCTACCCTAAAATAGATGGACCTCCAAAAACTTACTCACACAACCTCTCCCCTCCATAAAATCTTAATTTTGTTCATTAATCCATAATTGTTTAGCTGCATTTTGAATTGTTCATTATTCTACTTCTTTTTGGTGAGTTTTTTGAATATTGAATTTGGGTTTCTAAACAAATCTTTGTATATTATTAAATTTAAAAATCTGTTCTTTTTAATAATAGTGTTTGTTTGTATTCTCGACAATTAATTTGGGATTTGATAAAAAAAAAAAAGGCTTATTTGACTTTAATTGATTGGGCATACTTATAATTATTTATGGACCAATTGGTCAATTATGTTTTTTTGGGAGGTGTTCTTAATTATGATATGATATTCTCTCATATAATTTTTCTTTGATTTTCAACTCCAAGAAAATTAAAATATCATTGCAGAACAAATTGATTTGCAAAGTTGAGATGTAAATTGAGTTTGACACAAAGAAAACCTAGCTATATAGAAATCATAATGAAGTTGTTTAAGAGAGTGGTAGTTTTCCAGCCGGTGTTGCATGCGGCATTGGCAAAGACACTCCACCTTTTATATACAATTGAACCCTCTAACATGGCCAATCATTTTTTTTATAATTTTTTGAGAGAAATGAAAATTTCATTGATTGTGTCTTAAACTTGAAATATATATTTCATGTTGTCATCTGCTCGATTTCTGGGGTTTTCTACCGAAATTGTGTTGGTAGTAATAGAGTAGTAAAGAATGGGAAAAATGAAAAATGGGGGAAAAGGAGATGGCCAAACATGCTCCCTCTGTTTTACACACAATCCGTATTTGATTTGAAAGGAAACACTATTTCGGCAGCCTCCCTATTTGTAAAGCCAGAAGAAAGGGCGAAGCTTTTATTAAAGAAGAAAATTATCATTTCAATTAACAAAAATACTATTTGAGCCAGGCGATAATATTGCCCGCAAACATGTTACCCACTCGTACACAGGCTAGTGGAAGCCCGCGTGCTACTGATGCAGATCCATTCTTCATATATTTTGTATGATATTTTGTAGTATATATATATATATATATATATATATATATATATATAATAAAGAAACAAACTTGGAAGAATTGAATCAATGTGATGAGGACCAAACAAAAAATCAAACAATTTATAGGCCAATGGAATTTCAATAATATGATATGGTGCTGTCAAATTATAATTGTTTTCCTTCCATTTCTGAGACGTCCATATTAGTTTAGAGTCTGTTTAATAAAATGGCATACTAACAATCATCCTCTTAGATTGGATTAGTAATATATTACGTGGATAAAAAATGGATTAGCAAATTAAATTTATTTTATATTTTATATAATATTTAACGATATAATACTCGGATAAATTTGGGTGTTACCTAACTATCATTTTTAATTTTTATTTCTCTCAAATAAATATTTTATAAATATCTTAATAGCAAAGATGAATTTTTAAGGATGATAGATAACGCCAAATTTTGCCATTCTTTCTAAGAGATGATTGGAATAAACAGACATAATTCTAAAATTTTTATCCTATTTTTTATTCAAATTTTAGAATACATTATTAATCATATTTAATTTTTTTTTCTTGAATTTCATTTTATGGTTTAGTGTATCTACATATTTCATTGCCTATCATTTATAATTTTTTTATTTTATATTTTTGCTGTTACTATATTTTATTTTTCATATATAGTACTCCACTAGTTTATTAAATAAAGATGTGGTTTATTGATGGACAAGAACAATTAGAAACCTTAAAAATATTATTCATTTATAATTGTTAAATACGATAAATCGAGTATCATTAGTTTCTTTCTTTATTTTGCAAAGAAAAATTAAATATTTATTTTATGCACAATTAATTGAAGGAAAAAATATAAATATGTTATATAAGATACATTCATCTATTAATTTGTATTTATAATCATTCATTTATTTATGGTTTCTAATAATCTTTGATGTTTAGGTCATGTCGTAGGTTTTTGTAATTATTTCTAATAATGATAATAATATATTTAAATGCATAGAAGTATAACGAAATAATGAGTTATGTGTAACTCTCAATAAATGAAATATTGATAGTTTGCAACTTGGGCTTTATCAACTTTTAGCTTCTTTTTTTTTTTTCAATGGACCATCCACACTTTAATTCTTATTCCTTTTAAGTAGTTCATAATTATAATTATAATTCCATAATATACAAAAAATTAATATAAGATATTGATTTAGAATCTCACATAATTTAGATATTAATATTCATTAAAAATACATACTTTCAATAAATAAATAAATTGAACTATGATGTATGCTGAGAAATATACATACTAAGAATTTTGCTCATATTCTGGAGGATCAATTATAAGAACGAAAAAATTTAAAAATTGATTTCATCCTAATGAAAAACAAAGTTTAATATACTAAAATAATAAAAGAATTAAGTAAGACCAAATAAAACTTACCAGACATCGGTAAAAATAATAAGCATTAGTATTTGATTAGCAAGTACAGGCCAAATTGGACAAGATGTATGCAGGACTGCCTCAGAATAATCGTTTCCATGCTTAAATACAAAATGAGGCCCCCTCTATTGAATAATTTTTTTTATGTAAAATGAATAACCATATAAATTTAAAAATCAATTTCATTCAATATACTATTCCGAACATTCATTGAAGGTTTGGTTGCAAAAAAATAAAACATTCATTTGAAAATTGAAATTCTCCTGGCATTTCTTGAAGCAAAATCATCAATCAACGCTTCGTAACTAATTTAGGTGCTTATAATAATTTTGTAAGCATTATGCTTACCTTCTTTTTCTATGTGTTTTTAAATCAATTTGAAATACTCATTTTCCTCTATTTTTTTTTAACCGTTAAATCATATAACCACTTAATTCAATGACCATGATATCTATAAATACGGTGCTTATTAAAAAAATTTAAGCATCTAAGATGGGCTCTTACTATTTACATCATAAACTTTAACTTAGATCATTTTATAACTGTCAATTGTTTAATTAGTTTAACCTAGGAAATGAGAATTTTGTTTTAGATGAAGAAGTTCTAAGTATATATGCAAAATAAAAATTCTCAATAAACAATATATTTTCGGTCTTCAGCAACAACATTTAAGATGGTGGATACGGTTGACCAAGAGAGAAGATTCATTAATGACCCAAATAGCACTCTAATGTCACAAATGAGCGATGCAAGCCCAGTGATAATGAAATTATCTTCATCATCACAAAACACTGAGCTTAATGTTTTGCTATGTGGGCTCAGGCTGCGAGAGCCTACATTTGAGGCCCTGTTTCCAGAACTGCGTACATGAGAGCGCCTGGATTTATAAACTATAGAAAAATGTGTTAACTTACACATTCTTCTGAATTTATCTTTCAAGATTGTGTACGAGAGCCCGAAGCATAAAAATTTATTGCATCTAAAGAAAAGTGAATAAGTCTACTAAAGGAAAAATAATGGAGATTTATTTGTGACGGTAAAATATATAAAAATAATTGAAATATATCAAGAATAGCAATATAAGTGTTTTACCAAAGTTCTTATCGATTGTCTTGAAGATTGTGTATAATAGGTAGAAAAACTAAAAGCTTTATTGCATCTAAAGAAAAGCGAATGAAAACTACCAACATGAAAATTAATTGAGGTTTTTTGTGATATGTAAAATATATAAAAATAATAATTAAATATATTCAAGAAGAGAAATATGTCAGTACTCACCAAGATTCCTATCAATTGCCTTGAAGATTGTGTACAAGAACGAGGAAGCTTAAAAGTATATTGCATCTAAAAAGAATAAAATTAATTTACCAAATTAAAAAATAATCGAGATGTATGTGTACAAAAATGTAAACTAGTCCTAATTAAATTCATGAATGATGATTTTTAATTAACTTTAAATACTAAAGTAATCTAAACTTTCATTTACTCTAAAATTTAATGAGTTTAATTTAAATTAAATACTAAAATAACATAAACTTTCATATACATCTTTTTTGATATTTTTTTTCTTTATATTATTATTATTAAATTAGTAATCATACCTCATAAGATAATAAACTAATATCTATTCGTAGCTACTAAGTCATATCTTATTATATGGTACTTATTATTTTCTTTACTTTAATTTTGCTAAGATATATTAAATCTTATATTTCACTATAAAAAATATCAAAATTGTCCTAAAATTGTTAATTTAACAAGTCGTATATTATTTTTAAATATTATTATTACAATGTATACTTTTCTTTTAGCTATGATACATATATTTCATTATAAAAAATATGCAACCAAGGATGTTTAGGTATTCAAAATTAAAGAAATGACTTTCATATTATAATATATCTTCATCCTTAATAAAAGATTGGCCCACTTTCGACTTTTTCACTTTTTATAGTTGAATTTTGACCGTATATTTTTGTTTGTGTTTTATACTCCTCCTATCCTATTTATAAGTCACTTATGTTGTTTTCTTGTTTTTAAGATATTAACATTTGACCATTTTAATTATTTAATAATAATTAATAATCCAAATATTCCTTTTTATTTGTATAAATCTAATATTCACTAAATATTTGGTTTAATTAATTAAGGACGTATTAGACAAAACATGGTAGTGTAAAATAGGTTGCTTAATTTTATAATTTGAATAAATTGAAACAACATGTGTCGAATTTATAACAGTGATAGAGGAAGTAATATTTTAAGAAAAATATATCAAAAATAAAAATAAATTATTTCCATTGATATATTTTCATCAAGTATTATAAAACAAAAAAAATATCTACAATAAAGCTCAATCCATGAAAACGAAAAGTAAAAATGGATAATTTTATGGACGGAGGAAGTATAAGTTATAAATATAAATTTGGATTGGGACATTTTAAATTATGTAATAATAGAATATTAAGAGTCATTAAGTTATAAAATATAAATTGTGAATTAAAGAAGACATTTTAAATAATGTAATAATAGAATATTAAAATCATGTAATATCAAATGTAACTTCTATTATTTTTATGTTTAATAGTTTTCCATCAAATCAAAATCATATCAATGGCAGATGTTGGTGCTGATGTGAGGTAGCTGTCGCTTTGTTTGAGGGCATTGCTGTTCTTAGGCCGAGGTGAATGTGACCCTATGCCTCTATGTACTAAAAACTGTTTTATATACTTGCAGCTCCCCACAAGAAGTTTTATAGAAGTCGACAATGACCAATGATTCTTTTTATTACTGCTATGATACTTTTATTCAAAATAAAGTAATGGGTATTTATTGTGCTTGGCAAAGCTTGGTACTTTTCACCATGAAGATTAAATTGACAATTTTTGAGGTGGAGGGAGTATTTTATTTATTTTGTGAACCATCTTTTATTAAGTCATTGCATGTTTGTAAAGTTTTTAGCTTTGTTAATTGGGGTAATAGTCTTGGGACAAATTGGATCAGAATGTGGGACAATTAAGGATTGGGTTATGAATTTGTTGTAATTAGAATGCACATTTTGTTGTTGGATTTGTATTGTTATGGGAATTTGCATGTGTGTATAATGTGGAGTAACTTGTTTATGAATTTGGATATCGGTTTGATGTTATATAGTGTTAATAAAGTTGGAAAGATTGGTTCACAATTTCGGCAAATAGTTGAGCTACGAGTGTGTTGTAGGATATTTAACTTCATTGTATTGTATATAGCAGCCATAATTGATGTTAGGAACATCGAGAGGGATAGAAACAAGAATAACTGTAATGATTTTTTTAATAGTGTTATTGATCACTACATTGTTATATTATAATGACATATTTGTTAAAGAATATGCAAATTTATTCAAACACATCTGAATAGAGTTGTTACTAGTTCGTTCTGGCCGGCTATTGCATTTACTGGGAAACTACTGGTTAAAAATATCGAGCAAAAAATATTTTAATTCCGGACGATACTTTTCCTATGATATTTAAACTGCTAGCTCGAATTTCAGCTTTGGTCCAAATTTATTGTTATTGGTTTGGATCAAACCAGGTATTGACCCACCCATACATTATCGCGCCTTCTCGGACTATACCATTACAAAAATCGACCATAATATTTGGACCGAAACTTATCGGATATCTCTTCAAAGGGTTTTCCGGTCATAATTCCGGATGGGCCTCGGTTCTGACCCATCAACTACACAAATGATCAAACGGTCGAAAATTCAAAAAATAAAATTCGACCGTTAGAGCTTGTTCATTTATTTTAGCCATAAAAATTCAATCTTTCTTCTCAAATTAATTTCTCCTCTTTTTTTAATAGTCACAAATTCATACATATAGAAGAGAAAAAGAGAGTAAAAAAAAAATATAAATAAAAAATTATATCAAAATGGCTTCAAGAAACGTAGTTCAACATCAAAACAGAGGTATATTAAAGAGTCTTGCATTATAATTATTGGGTGTAAAAATTTATGGGTGTAGATTTATTTCTTGCTTTGAATCTTGATTATGGGTAGTTGATTTTTTTATGATAGTTGATTTTTTTTATGATTATGGAATTTACATAATTTAGAGTGTTGTTTTTATTTGATAAATTTTTGGGACGTGGTATATGTATGTGTTTATCTTAAAGTGTTTTACATTATAATTCGTGCATAAATGTTTGATATCTACAATAAAAACTCTATAAATTAATATTATTGATACCGGTGAAATTTATTAATTTATAGAGTTATTAATTTATCGAGTATTAATTTACATAGTTTCTACTATATGTGTATATTTAGGTGAACTTTGATGGGTATAGACCTATATCTTGGTTTAATCTTGATTATGGATTTATGGGTAGTTAATTATTTGATTATTCTATTCGTAGTTATAACTTATAAGTACATCATTTAGAGTGTTGTTTCTATGTGATCCATTTTTTGCATGTGGTATATGTATGTGTTTATTTTAAAGATTTTCACATTATAATTTGTGCAAATATATTTGATATATATGTTCGTATTTAGGTAAACATTGATGGGTATAGACTAATTTCTTTCTTTGAATCTTGATTATGAGGAGTTGATTTGCTTATGATTATGGTCTAAATGTTTAATGATGTAGTTTTAAAAGTGAGTTTGTATTCTTTTGAGTGTTGTTTCCATGTGATCCTTTTTTTGGGTGTGATATTCGTATGTGTTTATTGATGCTTAATGATCAGTTTGTGTTTTGGGTTGTGATGGACTTGTTTATTCTGTGTGAATATTATTGTTAGACGATTCATAGGGTTAATTGAATTAGTTGGTGTTTTTGGTTCATGGGTATTTTTCCATTAGAGGAGGAAATGGGAGAGGTATATATATGCAGTAGAAATAAGGATCTTACAAGAAATGTTTCTTCTTGAGTGAATCTGAATTGTTAGATATTTATTTATTTAAGGTGGGGAGGCAGTTCCTAAGGGTTTGAAGCAGAAAAACATGGGGGCAGCTGAAGGTGGGAGAAATCGACGGGCGCTTGGCGATATTGGAAATCTCGTTACTAAGATTCACGTCGTCGATGGGAAGCCAATCCCTCAAGCATCTAGACCAGTCACAAGGTTTGGATTCTTGAATAAATTACCCTGGTTTTGCTTAAAATTGCATCTTTGAATTTGATCAACAGTGTTTGATTGTTTGCTTCTTTGAAATTGTTTAGGAGTTTCTGTGCTCAAATAATGGCTAAAGCACAAGCAGCAGCTGCAGCTGAGAACAAATTGGTGAGTTTCTTGAAGATCATGTTCTTTGTTTGGCTTCATTTTTTAAGTTGTTATTTAAATCAGATTTCACAAATTTATACCGAGGAATGAAATTCTCGTTGCCCTTTATGTGTAGAAATGCAATGCAGTTGAATTGAATGCACCAGATGTTAAAGCAGTTGGAGTGAGGAAGCCAACTCAGAAGAAGGCCACTCCGAAACAACAAAAGCCCGAAGAATTGATTGACATTAGTCTCGATACAGAAGAAAACGATATTGAGAAGAAGCGAGCAAATAAGAAAAGGGCTACACTCACTGCAACTCTAACTGCTAGAAGCAAGGTTGTTGGTTTAGTCCTTCGAGTTCTTTAATTTGTTGGTTTAGGCTTTTCCGTTGTGATATCTAACTTTAGCATTGTTAAATTAATTGATTTAGGCTGCTTGTGGTTTGAGTAATAAACCGGAGGACCAAATTGCTGATATTGATGCTGCTGATGTTAACAACGAGTTGGCAGTTGTTGAGTATATCGATGATATGCATAAGTTCTACAAGTTAGCTGAGGTATATTGTGGTAACTAATGATATTGTCATAACTCATAAGTTTGTTTTTATAGATATAACTCTGGTTTAAATTAAGATTGTGTTTATGTTCTGTGCTGCAGACTGAGACCAGAGTTCATGATTATATCGATTCACAGCATGAATTAAATGCGAAGATGAGGGCAATTCTGATTGATTGGTTGGTTGAAGTTCATACTAAATTTGAGCTTAATCCAGAGACTCTTTACCTCACCGTTAACATCGTGGATCGTTATCTTGCTAAGAAACAAACCTCAAGGAGGGAGTTGCAATTAGTTGGCCTTGGCTCAATGCTTATAGCCTCCAAATATGAAGAAATTTGGGCTCCTGAGGTATTACTTGCGAGTGACATGTCCCATTAATAGAAAAAACAACCCCCACCCTGTCACCACCACCACCACTCCTGCATAAATAACAGCAAGTTAATTATATATTTGTTCTACACAGTGAAAAACAACCCCCACCCTGTCACCACTTACCATTCAAACACCCTGCATAAATAACAGCAAGCTAATTATATATTTGTTGTGATTCATTGCAGGTCACTGACTTTGTGTGTATCTCAGATAGAGCTTATTCACATGAGCAAGTGTTAGTCATGGAAAAACGCATACTTGGCGAATTGGAATGGTACTTGACAGTTCCAACACCTTATGTCTTCCTAGTCCGCTATATAAAGGCCTCGGTTCATGATTCAGCTATGAGTATTAAAAAAATTTCCTGTAAATTATTTTCTTAACAAATTCAACTTGGTTATAGTGGTATACTGAAAAAAAGTTTGCACTTCTTGTGAGCAGATGGATGAAAATTTGGCATTTTTCCTAGCAGAGTTAGGGATGATGAATTATGAGACTGTAACATATTGCTCCTCAATGCTTGCTGCTTCAGCCGTCTATGCTGCTCGTTGTACGATGAACAAGAGCCCGGCTTGGACAGAAACACTCAAACTGCACACAGGCTTCTCTGAGTCACAGCTGATGTTAGTGTTTCTTCTTCTCTTTTCGTGACTAAACAAATTTGTCGGTTTCAGACTAATGATTGTTGAGTTATATACTGTCTGAATTTGTGCAGGGATTGTGCCAAGTTACTAGTTAGCTTTCATGCTGCTGTAAGTGATCAGAAGCTAAGGGCGATCCAGCATAAGTATACGAGTCCTGAACGAGGCGTTGTTGCACTGCTACCACCAGCCAAATCTCTTTTGGCTGCCACACAACAGACAATTACAAGTGCTTGAAGAAGACTATAGAGGACTCTTCTTGACTGTCAAGCTCTATATAAAAATCTGATAACTTGTCAGCTTGTCAAGCTCTATACAATCAATGTTCTGATATTCACATTCTTTTGATTCATTTTTTCTTTTGATTCACATTCTTTTGATTCATTTTTTCTAAAGGGACTCACGAATAAAACCGATGCTCCATTGCTCTGACGGTGCATCTAAATCTTGTTAAAGTTAACGACCATGTTTACTATAAAAATAAAAACAAAAACTAAGGGCAATGACAAGATAACTTAAATCATTACTCATTGTAAACGTGCCCAATAATTCTAGACATCGGAGTATGTATAATGTTTAAAACTTATAAGTGAAATCTATTCATAGAGGAATTGGTGCTCATTGAAATGAGAATTTTTCGCTTTGAAGCTCGAATGCACAGATGCAATGTGGACTCTGGAGAAGTAATTGAATAAAGTCTCACTCCATTAGCCTTTGCTTCATGATTACAGGTAAACCTCCTTTCATCCTGAGAGTCAAAGACAGAACCATCTCAGGGCACTTTCCTCTCTCTAACAACACATTCATTCTAAATCTTTCCAAAATCGAAGCAGCTATATACTTCATCTGAATATAAGCCATCTCCTTCCCGAGGCAAATTCTTGGTCCAGCGTTGAACACTGGGAACTTGAATGGGCTCTCGGGTTTGTATATCCCATTTTCAAGCCATCTTTCTGGTTTGTACTCCGAACAATCGTGGCCCCATATACTCTCCATTCTCCCCATAGCATAACTGTTATAGGTTACGAACCAATCTTTCCCGACATAAGTACCATCCGGCATGGTATCATTGTCAAAGCAAGATTTTGTATCGACTGATACAGGCGGGTACAACCTCATAGCCTCAGATATAGCAGCATGGAGGTAATGCATTTCGCGTAGCTCATCGAAGTTATAAGCTTCGCCAATGTTTTTCCCTTTTCCATTTTGCTGACGGATAGTTTTAAGCTCTTCTAATATATTCTCTTCTATCTCAGGCCTTGATGATAGTAACCAAAAGAACCAAGACAGTGCAGATGACGTTGTATCACGACCAGCAAGGATTACACTGATCACAATATCCCTGAGAAATTCAGGAGAATTATCACTGTTACCGACAAATCTTGACAGCAAATCCTCATCATTGTTCCTCATCTCTTTCTCTTTTAATCTCGAAGTTATTATCTTGTCTGCAAATTCATGAACCTTAGCAATTGATTGTGCTAACCTCTTCTCAGTCCCTACACCAAAAAACTTCTTGATTTTATATAAGCCTGGCAGAACATATCGAAACCTGTCTGCACTAATATTGGTAGCCTCTTCAAAAGCAGACATGAACTCCCCTCCTGTAGTCCCATCACCACCTAGACAACCTGGATCATTGACGGAACCATAATTTTTATTTACTAACGACGAACTAAGGGACATGAAAAAAAATACAAACAAGACTTTTGGAGAAGCAAATATTTTTTTTAAATGTATAATTTATAGGGGGACGACTGTCCCTATGCCGACCCCTAGTTCCACCACTGACCTGGATCTACATTGAATGCAACCTTACAAATATTATCAAATGCAAAACGTTCCAAAACATCTTGAAGATCCAATTCCTTGTTTGTCAAGGCTGCTCTCTCTAGAAGAGGAATTAAACGTGTCTTGATCTCCATTGTAACATTCTCCATCACAAAGTTTCTCAAAGACTTAGTATTAAACTCATAGCTAGCAGTTTTACGCTGAAGTTTCCATAACTCTCCATCTGCATTGAAGATGCCCCGGCCTAGAAAATCTTCAAGAAGGGCATTGAAACGTGGCCCTTTGGGATAATTATCAAAGTTGGTTTTTAGCATATGCTCAACATTTGCTGGATTGGCAGTTATAACTCCATGGAGCCTCCCGGGGCGATGGAATACTGCGGTTTGAGTAGGACACCTTGACAGTATCTGATAAGAATGACAGAGTAATATGAATTATATTGGATTACACCGATCAAATATATATTATGAGCAGTCTACCTTAATATTTATAAATACTATACTAGATTTTATGATAATCATGAGATAATATGTTAACTTGGTACATAATAAGTTCTTCCTAAAGCTAATATGTGAATAACAACTAATAATAACAGTGACTATAATTCTTAATCATAATATCTCCGAATTTATTTCAATATATATTATGTATCCATCTCGATATCCTAGTATCTCCTAGTACCTCAGTGGACCATTCTAGGAAACGGTCCCGGTTCTTGAGAAAACCAGGTAAGGCACCTACGAGTGGATAGGATTTGAAGCCTGGTTTTGAATTGGTTTTGTATATTGGTTTGAGGAAGAAGTAGTAAACATACAAAGCAATGAAAATGGTGAAGATGATTGAGAGGGGGGAGAAGAGTTCCATTGCTTCTATACTATACTACAAGCCTTAAAGAATCAAGAAAGATACAATGAGATAACATAAATAGAAGTTAAAATGAATGGTTATTATTTTCCTACTTTTTCTCAAAGAAAGATAATAAGATCAAGAAATATTCTATTTCTAAAAGATCAACTTAGAGGCCACAATTGGAAGTTTTTCATATAATTGTGACGCATTGCCCTGGTACATGAAACCAAATTTGTAGCAGTCTATAATTTGTTTCTGTTGCAAATATCTATTTTTATAGAACAGTGTTAATATGTATACAATCTCATTTCCAACTTGTTTGTTTGGTTTGGTTATTTCAACCACATTTTAAGATTGTTTGTTTGGCTTGATCAATAAAATAAAATAAATGCAATTTTTGTTATGGAAAATATAATGAACATTGAGGATATTCATAGATTGATACTAATTAGGAGATTCCCAAACTATTGTCGAATTGAATAAATATACATTTCAAATAAAAAATTTGAATACCAAACTTAGACAAAAATTGATGGATGTATGGACTAAAGAATGGTGTCACCAACTCACTCTTCTTAGCATAGTTTACAGGCATTTCTTGGATAAATCAAACATTTTAGAACCAAACACAACTCTGTCTGCCACTAACACTACTTAGTGTCGTGAACGACTTGACCGGATGCATCGCTATTTATCGAACCTGATAATTATTGCTTTTGCGATCAAGATACAATACTCGAATCCCACACGATCGACTTTTGGGCTGGTTTGAGTCGAGTACCAAACATTTGTCAGGTTAAGAATTCGTTCACAATACAAAGCAATAAATTATCATAAATAGATGTATGAGATGTATTTTTTGTTGTTTTTAACTCTATCGAGATCCATCCGAGATCCGGGGCCGAAAACTGATCGAAAGCATCTACATTAAAAAGCAATTTTAATTAGTTCTAGTCCCAAAAATTTATATGATCCTTTACCGGTCCGGGGCCTAAGTAGGTCGGATAATAATAGTTCCGCTAATAACGAAGCCGAACTCGATAACATCAATTCTCGACCAAACTCAAGGTCCACCAGAGATCCGAAACTAATATCAACTCGAAAATATATTTCGGATCCAAAAAATTTACCGAAGTTAGCCCGGATATTCCTAATATGCCATTCGGGTAACAACCTCAGCTGGTGCTATATACACACCAAATGTTGGGTTAAGGTTTAAATGACTATTTTGCCCCCTCCTATTTGCAAGTGTGTAGAAGTTTTATTGGTGACAAATTGTCATTTTACCAACAAAACCACTATTTGATGTGTGTATAGAGCAGACACTAGAAATAAATTGGGAGCAACAATGAAGAAAATGAGTCATTGCTCAACAGAGAATGCTACAATGAGGCTGAAACAGAGAGAGGATTTTCTCTTTCAAGGGTGGTTGCCTCTCTCAATTCAGCCAATGATTTCCTCCAAAAATCAAATCAACAACCCTTCATCAAACAACAATAAATAAATAATAATAATGCTTTCTTCGTCCCAAAAAGATTGTCCACTTTCCTTTCACAATATCAAGAGGCAGTGATGATATTTGTCTTAATTGAGCAAAAGGTACTAAAGGGGGACTAAATTGACCCGTATCTTGGCGGGGCAACCCGGGATGGTAAGTGGGTCGGACCACATGCAACCCGGTATTTTGCAGCCATGGCTGAGTCAACCCCCTTTTTGCCATTTTTCAAAAGTCAACAGATCTGAGCCTACAGCTGAGTTGTTATACACACACCCAAATAGTGTTTGTTAGAGGGATGAAATGACTATTTTGCCCCTATTTTTAAGTGTAGTAGTTACAGAAATTATCGAATCGAGAGGATTTTCTGAAAAGGGTGGTTGCCTCTCTTAACAAACCAACAGCCCTTTATCAAATAATAATAATAATAATACTCCCTTCGTCCCAAAAAGATTGTCCACTTTCCTTTGTCAACAACTACAATATTAAGAGGCAGTGATGATATTGGTCTTGATTATCTCTAGGTATTAAGGGGACCCGTATCTTGGCGGGGCAACCCGGGATGGTAAGTGGGTCGGACCACATGCAACCCGGGATTTTGCAGCCATGGCCGAGTCAACCCCCTTTTTTGCCATTTTTACAGATCTGAGCCTTTTACAACATTTAGACCATGTACATTAGCTTCCCTAAAAAATAGTCACTTTTTTATTTTTGGGATTAACGTTTTTATGTATGTTCTTTAACAGATTTCCGATTATTCACTCCATACTTGAAAACTGAATATTTCAGTATATTGATAGTAATTTTAGGATAAAATTAAATTTTAAAAGTATAATTATTACTACCGCTTCATCCCACAAAGATCAGTTCAATTTTAAATTTTTTGCTCATCTCTTTGAACTTCGACCTTTAAATATATTTAATATTTATTTCAGGTTTTATAATATCTTATAAAAAATATATCAATTACAGCTTAAAATGTAATTTTCATTGATGTATTTAACAAAAAGTCAAAAGCGACAATTCATGATTTTATGAGTATATTATATATGGATGTTGAATGATATTTATTTTTTTATTTTTGTTTTTTATATAATTGAAAAAAGTTGGAAAATAAATTTGGGGGTGAATAGGGTAGATAAATATTTTTTTGTGGGCCACCCTATTGGCCCATTTTAGTAAAGTAGTAAAATCAATAATTTTTTCATTTTTAGTGATTTCATCCGATATTTGATGTGGTCTTATATGAAAATATTTAAGCTAATTATCCGGTTGCCCTCTAAATTAAACTATGGCTTAATTTTATATAATTTATTAAGTTTGCGTAATTTAGTGAGTAAAAATTAATGAACAGTAGCTGTTCTCGTTTGTTGGAAGGTAGTGATAATACAATTTTCATTGATCAAATGAGTTATGCATGGAATTCGAAGTGAACTGTATCTTGGCTGGGCGAAGCAGGATGGTAATTGTTGAGTTTGGACTTCATCGAGGTATCTCATCTCTCCCTATTGCAAACTGTGTTTTGCAGCCATGGCGGTTTCGTATATTCCTGCTTGGCCTTTTAACAGATCAAAACGACTCGTTACACTACTGTGCTTCTTATTTATCGCGAATTAGTAGATAGTGTTTGTGTTTGCACTTCACTCGTTGGGTCAATTTGGAAACAACCTCCACCTTATCACATCCAAATAGTTAAAAAACCAGGCTTTAAATTACTAACTCATTGTGTAGTTCTTGAGTAAGTTTCACTTAGGGGCAAAAGGGACATTTCACATAGTTTTCACACTTTCAGTATGCTTATAGAGGGACTGGAGGCAGGAGTAAGGTTGTTTATTATCCGACCTCTCTTAACGTGCTTAAGCTAACACTGGTGCTATAACACACCTCAAACAAACAGTAAAAGAATATGATATGAAATTATTATTTTAGCCCCCCTATTTGTAAGTGTAGTGGTGAGGAAGTCTTAGTAGGGGTAAAATAGTCATTTTATTGATTAATTTTACTGTTTCAGTGTGCTTTTAGTCCTATTCTTAAGCTAAGCCTGTTCCGAGGCATTGGTGCGTTGCCTCTTGACTCATTGCTGATTTGCTTATCGGTGAATTCTACAATGAGGCTGAAACATAGAGGATTTTCTCAAAAGGGTGGTTGCCTCTCTTAATTCATGCCAATGATTTCTCCTAAAACAAACCAACAACCCTTTAACAAAATAAAAGAAATGAAAATAATACTCTCTTCGTCTCAAAAGATTGTCCACTTACCAAAAATTTTGTCCATTAAATGATTGTCCAGTTTATCTCATCTACACATTGTGTACCAAACACAACATTTCTCAAAGAGGCAGTGATGATATTGTCTTTATTATATCTGCACTGAGCAAAGGTACCGAGGGGGTTTAAACTGATTCGTATCTTGGCAGGGCAACCTGGGATGGTAAGTGTGTCGGACCCTATTGATAATAATAATAAAGGTGCCTATATTTATAGTCAAATACTAACACTAAACCTAATATAACTGCCGAAAATGTCTCCATCTATCTTAATAGACCTTTTTCAGGTCTTCCTTCCCACATACATCCTGAGATTTTGCAGCCATGGCGGACTGGTACCCTCTTATCCCTGGTTTTTCAATCAACAGATTTGAGCGTCTCATATTGGATATATGCATTTGATATTGTGTAACTACCTCTATTGTCCTTTGAAAGAAAAAGGTTCTGTACTTGAATAATTATGGCTAAATTTCATCTAGGCACCTGACCTGTTGGGAACATTTCAAATAGGCACCTAAACGTTTCACCATTTCAAATAGGCACCTTGGGTGCATTTTTGGCACCTCAACTTTCGAAAATCCCGCTATAAACAAATTTTGTTGAGTTTCGGTACTATGTTGTTTGAAAGAATGCTGATGTGAATGCTCTTAAATACTGGTAGCAGCAGTTAACAAGATGATCAATAAGCTCAAAATTGAGAATGAGGCTAAGCAAATAGAGAGGATTTCATATAAGGGTGGTTGCCTCTCTTAGCTGCAAGCCCATGATTCTCTCCATTAAGATGGCAATAGAGTGTGACAGACTATCGGAAAAAGAAAGTCGTCGGCTATGATGATACTTCTTGAATTTTATATGAGTAAATGAGATGGGCACTAAGGCTTAATTGACCCGTATCTTGGCAGGGTAAGCTGGATGCTATATGGTAGGACCTAACGAGTCTTCCTTCCCATATGCAATCAGAGATTTTGCAGCCATGGCAGCGTGCGCATCCTCTTTGCCTTGTTTTTAATCATTGGATCTGAGCCTCTCTGATTTTCTTTAAGCTTGACAAGCTAGTTCTTGTTAACCGTTGATCTATTGAGGTCTCGCAGGGTTCCACCCATTGGCCCTGTGTTATTGGCTCATTGAATGAGCATGTAGGTATTATGTACTCCCTCCATCTGGAAAAGATTGAGGAAAACGGAAGTCATTGGCAGTGATGATACTTCATCAATTTCATAAATAAGATTGGCACTGAGGCTTAATTGACCTGTATCTTGGCCGGGCAAGCTCGATGATATATGGATGGGAGCTGATATTTGTCTTCCCTCCCATATACGACCAGAGATTTTGCAGCCATGGCGGAGTGCACATCCTCTTTTGCCTTCTTTTTAATCAATGGATCTGAGCCTCTAACTTTCTTCAACCATGATAAGCTAGTTCTTGTTAAGTGTTGATCTGGTAAAAGAGAAAGTTGTGTTATGTACTTCCTCCATCCTTAAAAGTTTGCCAAAAAGAAAGTTGAAGGCAGTGATGATACTTCATGAATTTCATCTGAGTAAATGAGAGGGGTGTAGACAGTGGAAATTTATTAAAAAAATTCTAATATTGCATATTACAAAGGGTTTCGAGGGTTAATTGACCCATATCTTGGCCGGAGAAGCTGGATGCTATATGGGTGGGACATGATCTGTGTCTTCCGTCCCATATGCAACCGGAGATTTTGCAGCCCCAGCGAATTACTATTCTGGTGTGGATATAGTGTTGCCCAAGTCACAGGCAGTGATGATACTTCATGAATTTCATAAGTAAATGAATGGCAGACTGAGGCTTAATTGACCTGTATCTTGGCCGGGCAAGCTAGAGGGTAAGTGGGTAGGACCTGATCTGTTCGATCCCCCACATGCAACCACAGATTTTGCAACCATGGCAGGGTTCACATCCTCTGTTGCCTTTGTTTTTAATCAATGGATCTGAGCCTCACAAGCGTGAAAAGCTAGTTCTTGTAAAGCGTTGATCTGCTAAATGAGAAATTAGTATTACCTGCTCCCTCCTCCCTTGATGATTGTCAAAAAGAAAGTCAAAGGCAATGATGATACTTCATGAATTTCATCTGACTCAATGAGAAGTGCATCGAGGCTTAATTGACCCATATCTTGGCTGGGCAAGCTGGACAGTAAGTGGGTGGGACTTGATCTCTGCTTCCCTCCCACATGCAACCAACAACTTTGCAGCCATGGTGGAGTTTCATCCTCTTTTACCTTGTTTTTTATTGATGGATCTGAGCCTTTGGCTTTCTTCGAGCTTGCTCTTGTGAAGAGTGATCTATGATGAAGAGATTGTTTCCGAAAGACTATCTACTACTTCACAATAGATAAGAAGTGTAGGTAGTGATGAGTCATTTTGAATTATTTCATTACATAGCCAGGTAATATAAATTCCATAACTCCATACGACAACTCCATCCTGAGAAGATTGTTAAAAAGAAAAAGAAACTCAAAGGCAGTGATGATACTTCTTGAATTTCATCAAAGTAAATGAGATCTGAGCCTGACTTTCTTGCCTTGTTTTTAATCAATGGATCTGAGCCTGACTTTCTTCAAGCCTGAAAAGCCAGTTCTTGTTAAGCGTTGATGTAATGAGGTCGCACCGGTTCCATCCAATGCCAGTGTATTACTGGCTCACTGAATTAGCTAGTATCATTATGTCCCTCCATCCTGAAAAGATTGTAAAAAAAGAGAGGATGTAGTCATTTGTAATTTGATCATATTTGGTATCATACTTGGCTATAAACCCATTTTTGAGAATGTTCATATCTGGAAATTAGGAAGTAGTTCGGAAGCTATAAGTGACCTTGTGCTATCAATTAGAGATGGGGCATCGGGGTTGTTTCCTTATATTGAAGCATCAATATCAATATGTCATCCGGCATCAAATTTTCTGGTATGTTGTTCTTATTTCATTAGTGTAAATATATAGAATATATATGTTAGTGTAAATAATCATATAGAATAATCATATAGAATATAGAATATATATGTTAGTGTATATATGTAAAGCATGAGTCAATAGTTTGCTTTTGATAATAAAATGCCATGTTTAATTAGTCAGACCAATGGAGTTTGGTCTGGACTTATGGTCAAATTCTTAATGTATTGCTTTTGATGCACATTTATCAGAATCTACCTAAATTAATATGGTGAAATATAGTACTAAACTTTGTTTTTTGATAATGAAGTTCGATTATTGTATGGTTGATGGTATTCAACCTGGTCTGTATTTTTCTCTCCAGATATTGTGCAGGACGACCTACGTCGATATGAGCAAGCTCCGGAAAACTACTCAGGCCAATCCACTTCCAAAAGGCGACGAACCCCTGGATTGAGTCTATTTTAGGGATGTAAGATCTTAGTTATTATCTAATTCAAATAGAGGCCAAGGGAATCATGGTCGTTGTATATGCTTGGTTTGAATTGTCTTGAAGTCGTTTAAGTAACATCTGATGTTAGAATATGGTTGCAAATGCTTGGTGTAAATTTTGATATTCACAAGTGTTGTTTCATTTGAGTTTGAATGCTTTTGGTGCAATTGTCTTTTTCTTTCATATCCTCTTTAATCCTTTGATGTGAGGTATCGAGTATTCATGTGCATATTCATTGTCACTAGTGTAATTGAGGTGAACCTATTAAATATTATTTGGATAAATTTTAATATTTCGAGGTGAATCAAGCATATTAAAAAATAACATTCACCTTTAGTATCGTAGCTTTTGAAGGATAATGATTCGAGGGTGAATGGACTTGAATGTTGGTAATTTATTCTCCTAAATGAAATCATTTTTAAAACTGTAAATAAGGTGAATGAAAGATTAACAAACGGATCAATCTTGAATACTAGCCGCTTGGCGCAAAAAACTAAGTAGATATTTATCTTTATTGAGGCAAAAACGGTATATTTACCTCAAGAACTAAAGTCTTCGATTGCCTCTGGTTCGTCACCAATTAGAAAGTGGCTACTGTCTTTCTTTCTTAACTTCCCCGATCATGCTTCCAACACAACCCCAGAAAACTCCAACCGGGGTATGCTCCGGAAGGATCTCCGGTACCTAAGTTAGAACAAGCAGAGACCGGGTGCATCCGCACCTAAAGGGAAATAAACATGACACCTATATGTGAACAATCACGTAGCTGCGGAATATCTTTTGTTATGACGATGTTACTTTTAAACCGTGGTGACAAACCGATAGCCTATGGAATATTGTATACTCTAAAGCTGGAATGCTACGTTGGTAAATCGATTGCGATTTAATGTTTTCATCCGACGATATTTAAATGTGTCATCCGACCGTGTGTAAATATGTCTCCGGTGAAATGTAAATGTGTCATCCGACTGTAAATATGTCCCTGGGTGATATGTAAATGTGTCATCCGACTATGTGTAAATATGTTGCCGGTGATATGTAAATATTGTAATGTAAGTAGAACCCTAATCGCCTTTGGAGAGAAAGGAAGTTAAGGTACCATTGGCTAAGTTTAAGGAAAATAATATTTGACTAAGCCTTTTAATATATATATATATAAAGCCTTAATTATTTTCTCTTCTAATTCAATCCATTTTCCTAGTGAAGTCGGGGACTCTATATATAAGAATAGAGCAGTAGATGAAAACTTGCAATTATTCGATATGACGTGTCCATTTATACAAAGCTTCATCAGGATGAAGTTGCGGTTTATTACAGATGTTGAAGCCGGCCAACACCATATCCACGCCTCCCCCTATTCTACCCATTTTAGACTCAGATACGATCCGCTTCGAATGCAACAAGGCATTATCATACTACGATATCCACAACCACATAACGCTTAAACTAAATCATCAATAGCCATGACATGTCAATGGGTGTAAACGCACCAACGCGCCTCGAATACCGAAACATTTGAATTGCCCGAACAAAGTTCGACCCTATATTCTGGCCGCCGATTTGACCGAATAGTACTTTTGATATCTCGGTCGGATTCAAGTCTATTTTCTCCGATAAATTCGGCTCTCGAATTTGGCTCGATTTCTTCGAACGGTTCGAAAAGCTCGATCCGAAATACAATTTTAAAAATAACACCATTGAAATTAAAAATGCATAATAAGATATGATGAAATAGTAATTACGCCCAACATCCAATGTTAAAAAAAAGTCCTAATTTAGGCTCAGAATATAGTCATTTTCAGCAATCAAAAGTCCGACACGTTATGGTTGCAAGCACCATGATTGCCATGCCAAGATACGTGCCGGATCAAATCGTCTCGGCACGCCATGGCTGCAAAAAACATGGAGCTGCCCTGCCGAATAACATGCCGGATCAATTTTCAATAATAAGCACACTAATTTCATCACGCTCTAAAAACCATAAATTCCCATAATTACAAACCGTAATGTATCTCCCACAAACCAGAACAGTCCCACAAGTTCAAATGTCAACAAAGTACCAAACAAAGACCAGAAATGGAATGTAGAGCCAACAAAACAACCAAATGAATCAGGTTTTCCTCATTTTTGCTTGTTTCTTTCTTGGTGGCTTGCCACTATTGGTGGGCTTGTCTCTTGAGGGGGTTGCTTGAATAGGAGTGATAACCTGAACCTCATCAGATTGAGTAGCAGGGGCAGAGGGTGCACCAACTACAACAACAAAAATTCAAAAAAACAGTTTAAATAAAACAGATGGAAATACAAAAAAAAACAAATTAAAAACAAATAACAAAACAGATGAAATAGACAAAAATACCAGTGGCATTGGCATTGGACTTAGGATCTTCCATTTGAAACTCTTTGTCATATTCCAATTCAATTGGATCATCATTTGCAAAAAAATTGGTCAACAAAGCGTCAATGTAAAAAAGTTTAAAAAATAAGAAAATTTAAAAAGGTAACAATTAAGAAAAAATCATACCTCTCTGGAAAAGATCTAATGCCATAAGCTGCCTTGATCCAATCTCCACCACAAAGAAGGACTTCAACTGTGTCTCTACTCATTGAGGCTCTTTTTTTATCAATCACTCTACCACCAGCACTAAAGGTGGATTCTGATGCAACAGTTGTGATTGGAATGGATAAAATGTCCATTGCCATCTTGGACAATATTTTATACCTCCCCTCATTCCCTTTCCACCAACCAAGAACATCAAAGTTATCCACATTAGGAAAAACAGTTTCCTCACAGTAGGATTCCAGGTCTGTTTTTTCTTTCCCATCAGTTTGCAGTTTCAATTTGTATTCATCATACCTTCTTTTGTTAACTGTGGAACAAGGTGGTTGTTTCAAGTATCCAGAATATGGTTCAGGGGCTTTGCCTTTATCATCACCATATATTACAGCATACTGATCATAAAGATCACTGAAACTCCTAAACACAGTTTCCAATCTAGCCTCATAATCTATGGGATACATTGATTCATAAGCAAACTTGATCATAACCTTCTTATACCTAGGATCCAGAATTGAACCAAAAGAAAGCAACAAATCACATTCTTCCCAATATTTGTCATACTTAAGTGACATTCTTAGCGCCCATACTTCTACATATGTTTCGTAGTAACATTTATATCCAATTGAATATTTAATACCCTTAATCCTACTTTAACTCAATCAAAAACAGATATCAGCTTGATAATTGGCCGCCACTAATCAAATTTGTTACATCAAGGAACACCTCAGAATTCACAATACCCCATGAACTTGTGCCCATTCATAATCACTAGACGTAACCTCAAAAAAGCTTCCTTCATCATCCTCTCCAAATTTAGTAAAGCAATTCGCCTATACTTTTATATGTAGTAGACACATCACATGTTGAATTCCATCTAGTGTTATTACTAACACTCAACTTATTAGATGGCAATTGCAAATTAACTTATGTTCATTAAATGAATTCAATCTGTTTCGTAACCAAACAAGAACTTAACACCTTCAACAACATCACCACTCTTTCAATCTCTTTAAACCATTCTAACCAAAGAAATTCATTATACGGGCACAACACCTAACATGAAACAGTTTTACCATTCAAAACCAGTTTGAAATAGTTATAATCTTATTAAAATATCAATACAAACATCATTAGCACTTGCATTATCAACTGCAATGTACTTTATCACTAATTTCATAGAATTTGCAACTCTATGTACTTCTTTTTACACGCAAATCTCCCCATTACAAGGACATTAACAAAGATAAACCCTTTCTCTGCGTATTCCAATTCCTATCAAGAGGGGTTATCCGAATCTCGTGGGCGCGTGATCCTCAAGATTCAACAAATGAAAGACCCATATTAGACCTGCTAATGACAAATTGTTAAATTTAAATAAAACATTAATTACAAAATTGTTTAATCAATTACAAAAATTGAAACCCTAATTACAAAAATCAAAAACCCTAATCAAACCCTAATTGCATAATCAAGCCTCTTAATTAAAAATTATTTAATTGAATTACAAAATTAAAACCCTAATTATTTAATTGAATTACAAAATTGAAACCCCTAATTATAAACCGTTTTAATCAAAACCCCAAGTACAAAACCTGCTTAATTGAAACCCTAATTACAAAATTGATTAATTTAGCTACAAAATCGAAACCCCTCGATTAATACCCTCTCTCCAAATTGTTCCCCACTCCCAAATTGAAACCCTAATTAATAATTTTTCCCAAATTGAAACCCTAATTACAAAATTGAAACCCTAATTAATAATTTTTCCCACCCAAACCCTAATTACAAAATTAAAACCCTAATTAATAATTTTCCTCAAACTGAAACCCTAATTACAAAAAATATCAAAAACATAACACTTAAATCAATGTTATTAACAACTACAAAAACAACACGCAACCTAAAATAAAAGTACTTGCTCATTTAAAATAGTCAACCTAAAAGTCAACTCTGTATCTAAACTCAAATCGAAATGTAAAATAGAAAAATTAACAATCGAACTCATAAATGATAACAAGTATATTTAACTAAGTTATTACAACTAAAAATCAAACATGCAAACTAAAATCATAATAGTCAACCCTTTATCTAAACTCGCATCGAAACGTAAATAGAAAAATTGGGACAATCGAACTCACAATATAACAAATATGGGCCTTTAATCAAGCTATTACAACTGAAAATCAAACATGCAAACTCAAATCATAATAGTCAACCGAAAAGTCAACCTAGATCTAAACTCAGACGAACTGTAAAATAGAAAAATTAACAATCGAACCCACAAATGATAACAAATATACTTAACGGGGTTATTGGCTAAATCGAAAATCAAAACATTTAAACCAAAATTATAATAGTCAACCTAAAAGTCAACCTAGACTCAAACCAAACATAACGGAGATGCCTCATCGTCACCTTGAAACTAGTGACAACAAGACGCTATATGACATATTTTCGTATGTTAAACCGAGGAAGTAGAAAGTTTGAGGTTCGAGAGAAATTTCTATATAGCATGCAGATTCTAAACTATGTAGAAAAAGGAAATAACGAAAACATTGAAAGTAAAGCAGTGTGATTAATGGATTATGGGGGGAGGGGCCAGATTAATGGATCGCGGACTGATGGATAATCAGACAGACTATAATCGACCACCAAATTCATTTATATATTAATAACAACCGAAATTAATACTAACCGTCGTACGAATCGAAATTAACACTGTTTCTAAGCCAGCCTCTATGATTTCCTTTGTTAAGACTGAAATTTAATTATTTCAAACCTAATACTTCAACCGAATCGAAACACAGCTTCATTTACGCGCCTACTGAATGTCCCTCCTCACCATTATTAATGCCGATCAAATTATTCCTTAACACCTAGCTATACTATTTTATTTTTTATATTCTCTTTAGTATTTATAATTTATACTAATTCAAATTGTTAATGGAAAAAAAGCTTGTAGGACTCCTACATACTGGACGTTTAATTACATCAATCCTTTCGAACTAGATATGGAATGATCTGCAAAATCGAAATGCTATTTTAGTGGACAAAGTGTATTTTAATATCATCTGAATAAATGATTTTTGTAAATTGTCTTATTAAATATATTTAGTTCATCACAAATTAATCAAATGAAATACTCCGTAAATAGTTAAAATTAATTCTAGTGAATCACAAAAAAGACAAAGAATTCCATTATTACACCTCATGAATGCAAATCTACCACTTACTGCTGACCAAATTTGCTGACTTTTGGTTATAGTATGATGCTACTTGTAGACCCTACTCTTGCATAAAGTTAGATCTTAATTCAACATTAGCCTCAAGAAAATTCATAAGCAAAAGGGGTTGAGGAGGAAGAAATATTAGATATGTCTAGGGGATATAAAAACTGTTTAAAGTGGTGTTTGGTAATATTGGCAATAGTTTCAGCACTTTGTGTATCTGGACCAGCTTTGTACTGGAAATTCAAGAAGGGGTTATTGGTTAAGACAACTCCAACTTCTTGCAGTCCTTGTATTTGTAGTTGTGCACCTCCTCTTTCACTTCCAGGTTCAAGAACCTTGCTGCTACCCTTTTCTTGATCCAATCTTTTGAGCTTTATTATTTGAAGAATTGATTTAGTATAATATTTTATGGATTTGGATTCATAAGGAGTTAAGTTTTTATGGTGTTTACATTAACATGTTATGATGACTTTGAAGAAGCTCCCTCCTAAGCAGGCAGGGCCCTGTGTTAACAAGTAGGCTGTTTCAGAATTTACCCAAGAGTCGAGTGCAAACACTATCACAATAGATAATAAGCGTAGGTAGTGTTTAAGACAAGTTCAGTTTTTTGCTGTCCTTGTGTTTGCAGTTCTGCTCCTCCTCTTCTTGTTACCCTTTTCTTGATCTAAAGTTTTGAGCTTTATCATTTGAACAATTGATTTAGTACAATATTTTCTGGATTTGGATTCATAAGGAGTTCAATATTTGCTCGTATACTAGTATGTTGTGTCCTGTGGCATTAGAGCTCGCCTTCAAACTTAATGGGGTCATCTCATTTGGGTGTTTTTTGTTTAATTTCAGCTACTTGCTTTCCTTTTGTGTATATGATTATTGTATACAAATGTTTATGTTGTTGTAGAAACAATAAAAGTAATGAATTTTCATGTTAATTTCATTTTGGTTGCACACTTGCACTTCACACTTGGTCAATTCAAAAACAGAATCTCTGTTATGTCAAGGGTAAGGTTGCGTATTATCCAACCCCTTTATCCCACTTAGATAAAGCATCTTCAGATTTGGGGCATGTTGACGTTGTTGTTGTTTGAATTAACCTTTTTTTTTTTGTGATAAACAGTTTGAATTAACCTATTCTGTGAATACTTTTGTAGAATTAGCGATAAAGATACTGTTTAAAGCACTTTTAGCCATTTGTGAAAGAAACAGTCTACAAAGTTTGGTTAGCCTACTGTTATTTAACCATCTTAGACAATGATGTTAAACACAACACTTCTGATACATACTTAGCTGAACATTTGACATTCAGCTTCTATAGAACATCCAAAGATCTTGTTATGCAGTTTTAGTGTATGGGTATCACCTTAAGAGTTCTTGATATGCAGGTCTTCATTAATATATTTTTTTACTAATGTTAACCGTTCAAAAGAAAACACAATGTAATCAAATCAGTGTCGAGTATGCCCGCTTAGAATGTGACACTTGACTAGTATGCTTTTTGATTAATGTATGCATCGAGTCTTTATGCATTGAGTCTTTAAGTATTTTAACTAATTTTCTTCACATTTTTGTTTCTGATTCAGGATTGGCAAATCTTACTGTAGCAGGTAACGGTCTAACCTAAACTCCTTTTCATTCTCTTCCCTGTTGATATTACTGTATTAGTATGTAGACTAGGTACCTAAGGATAACACAGCAACTGCATTGATGGAAAACATAAGGTCTCTCGAATTAGCCAAAATTGGAAAAATGCCTGGAGTATCGCTAGGTGTGAAAGAAGTAGTGTGCTATAGTAGTCAGTACTCTCGAGTCTTAACTTACATAACATATGACCTCAAGAAATCTGAAATGGAATAAAGTAGATGGAGTTTGATCAGCCTTGTAGGAACATTTATTCATGTGGTTAAAAACACTTGCGAACAGCCTGATGATAGTAGTGATTTAAATGTATTTGTCTGACTAAAATGAGGAACACATGCGTCTGTAGCTAGTCAGTAATTATATAAAAGTTAGAAAGGTATGTCGAAAGTGAACTTATGTACCCTTATAACTGAATATTATGATTGCAACATCTCAGATTGTGGTAAAGATGATCCTGATCTGAAAAAAGAGATGGAGATGCACCTTGTGGACTTACTATCTGAAGAATTGAAGCTGCTAGAGACTGTGAGCGAAGAGCAACACCGTCATATGAACATCACTTTTGGGGAAGCAAGGAGGGCGGCTACTCAATACCAAAAGGAGGCAGAGAAATGCAATGCTGCCACAGAAACATGCGAGGCAGCAAGAGAACGAGCTGAGGCATTAATGAGAAAGGAAAAGAAGACGACTCTCCTGTGGGAAAAACGAGCTCGCCAACTGGGTTGGGAAGGGTAATGCCATAATAGCCTAATAGGTACTCATCCAAGTAATTAACAATAAACAATTTACTACCATCTTTCTTCACCCAAGTTTTGTACTAGTAATGTTATAAATTAGAAAAAATTGGTGACAATTTTTAGTCCTTTATTGTTCATCTGTAAAGGCTGACTTCAAATTTTATTATTTATGCATATATGCCCAACATTGTACCAAGTTTGGTAAATTATCAACCCTTCTATTCTCATCTTCAAGTGAAGTCGTCTATTCTAGGATTGATTTGTATAGATTAGGGTGGATCGTATCGTGAAAAAAATACATTGAAATTTTGAATCTCCAGTAAATTTTAGAAAGAACCAACAAGATCATTTGTAGCAAGAAAGAACCAACAAGAGATGAAAAGTAAAACAGCTTATTCTTTATAGTAGTAGCTTTGAGCTAATATGTATGGAAACGTTTGACGTTTGCAGGAAGAAAATGAATCCATGAGTAGCTAATATACTGCCAGCTTAAGTGTATTATCCAGGAGAGTTGATATACATAGTAGACAACACTTGGCGAAAAGAGTTACAAATATGCCTAGGGCATCACAGATATTAAGAGAGGCGTGATGAAGATGCGATAAGTAGTAGTCCTGTAGCTAATAAGCCTCGGTCACATACACGATCCAAAAGAGTAGGTGTCGAGTGCAAATGCTCCACCTATCCCCGTTACATCGTGTTCCTGTTTATGTATAGGCAGATCAAACAATGTTAAGAAAGAAATGCAGATGCATTACATGTAACAATGTTAGTTGCAGTTTGATTAACATCAAAATGGTGCAAGCTTAGGTGGAAGATAAAAGAAGTCGATACAAGAAGTAAATAAGCCTTCACCCAACAAATATATATTTTTTCTTCCTTATACTTGAAAATGCCCATATCAAGTAATTTTCTTCCTAATTCGGTACACTTAAAAAAAAGATTTGTAGTGTTGAACAAGTAACAAAAATGCCCATATCCTTGAAAATCTTAATCGACATCGAATAGTTTCACACCAATGTGACTCCCCCTCCCCCTTTTCAACCATAAAAACAGAAATGGCAGCCTGGCTATGTCAGGGCTTAAGACGAGTTGTACAACTTCTGAGAGTTTCATTATCAAAATCACATTCCTTCTGATAGCGAAAATTTCATCAAAAACTTAATTCTCATTCAACACAATACCATCGAGTAGGATATATAAATATCCAATACATTATGGCCGGGGTAAAAATTTGAACTGTTCCCACTGCAGTTAACTCAAATTCACATCACCAAATTAATAAAATCAAGTTTTGTTTCCACATATCCACTTTAGAGTAGGCATAAGCTCATAGAAAGAGAGACAACAGAAAATTATGAATGAAACACTGTGAAAGAAACTTACCGGCTTAACCACTACAGTCATCAAATCATCAAAGGAGTCGTAACTTTGTGAAGTAAAAGCACCATGTTGCTTCGTTTGCCCAAAAACATAGCCATTGTTGGACAACATCCTTGGCTCTGCAGACGACATTCCAGTTTCACCTTGATGCAACGAAGTTGAAGCACCTTCATTTAATCGGCTAACTAAAGTCATACCAGCCTGTCTACTGAAACTGGGTTGGTCCAAACTCTGGTTTCCATGACTTGCAGGTAACTGAGAGTTTAAGGTGCTTAAAACATTATCAGAATTTGTGGAGTAGGTATGCTTATGGTCTCCCCATCTTTGACTATGTAGTTGGTTGAAGTTTGGAACAGAATTAAGAAAATTTTCTTTACAGTTCACATCTGCTCTGGAATTCTCAATTGGTGTTGAAATGGGCGTTGCAGAAATATCAAGAGGGTGCAGTAAGCTAGGAACAGCTGACGACTGATTCTCTCTTACGTTGCCGAGAGGCAAGTGACCCTGATTCAACGAATTGGTCAAATGTGAGGAGCTAGACTGGAAGTTCATTAATCGACTTTCATTCTGCAAGTTCTCGTTACTTTTACCAGGATCCAGAAAACCCGAAGCGCCACTTAGACGAACACTAAAGCAGTCTGAATGAAGAGAAGTTCTGTTAACAGAAGACTGATTCCCAAATTCTCCTCCATTTAGTGGATAGCAGTTCTCCTGGAGCATGATAGAATTGCTTGAAGCAGAATTTGAAGAGTAATCTATGTTACCAATGGCTCCAGATCCTGTAAATGAATTAACAGGTGCAAAATATTTCGGATCATCTGAAGGACTAAAATCTCCTAAGCAAGTGGGATGCTTAGTTTTATTCAGTTGATCAAGAGATAAAGATGACGAGGTTCCTTGAATCAGATTTCCGTTGTGGCTTCCTGACATAATTGAAGGGAACTGCCCAATATGATTCATTGGCCCGTTAAAATTTTGAGCATTGTTTGGTTGCATTATTCCTGATGATGTAAGATTCTGGAGGCTTACTCCTGTTAGACTATTAAGTCTACCAAGCATGCCACTCGAAGTATAGGGAGACAGGACAGAATTTGCTAGCCTGCCAGATCCCGCCAGTGTCTGGTATGTTCCAAAACCATCTAACGAACCCATCCTCATGTATGCATCCTTACTCCCCAATGCAGCTACTAAATTAGCTTGTTGGGCTGCATTTGAACTGATTCTTCTAAGGTAGAGCCTGTACTTCTGCAATACATTTCCAAACTATAATACAAATGTAGCTTTAATCTGCTACATCAATTGATGATGATCCTATAATTATTCTGTTAATTTTTTTTGTTGGGTGGGGGTCTGCTTACCGACTTTTGATGTTTCCACATGGGAGTGAGGGATGTTAATGATTTTTATGCTACTGTTACACTGCAAACAGAATCAATGACGAGGACAATAATTAAGTACCTGAAGATGACTTGCTACATTCTCACGGGTAAGCCCTTCCACATTCATCAGGTCAAGAATTCTTTTGGGAACAGCTTCTGCATGCAAATTTAAGGAGAACAGGAATGAGAATATCTGGATATGGAGTTCAAAGTAATGCAAAAGTTCATCAGCTATAATACTCACTCTCAATACCCAACTGATTAACAGCTGTCACGAATTTCCTATGGAGGTCTATGGACCAAACAACACGGGGCTTCTTCTGCGAGGAAGGATCGTCACTGTCGGGTTCATTCTCATCAGATACATCGTCATCATCCTTCCTTTTCTTATTAATTTTTCCCTTGTGATCAGAGTTACATGTCAAAGAAGGATCTTGGCCCAAGTCTGCATGTCCTTGGTGAAACTTGTCCTCGTCAGAAGTCTTCTTTTGGTGGTCAGGACTGCGTTTCTTTTTCCTAATCACGTGCTGCCATATATTCCTCAGCTCCTCAAGCCGCACAGGTTTCACCAGATAGTCACACGCCCCATGTGTCACCCCTTTCATTACGAGTCTGGGATCGCTATTTGCTGACAACACTGTATAATTCACAAGAGATTCATCAGAAAACATTTATAGAGGAAGAAATACATTAGTACTCAATACATTTCTTTTTTAGATGAATTCAGGCTGTAGCAGGCGAGAACCACAAAACTTATATCTTTTTGAGTTTGAATGTAGGTGGAGAGGAAAAGAAATGCGTGGAATCAAAGTTGGAGATTTAAGACTAACAAAGCTCTGGAAACTTACTGATGACAGGTAAATCCATCTCAAGACCAACTTGCTCCAAAAGATTGAAACCATCCATGTCTGGCATATGGACATCACTGATTACCAGGTCAAAGCGGTCTCTATTTTCTCTCAACATATTCAATGCCACTCGGGCCTGACTTATTGTTGTAACTGAAGAGCATACCAACACAAACGAATTAGCATAAACTGAATACAGATTACGTGGAGAGGGGCAAACAGTCCTTATAATTTGTAAACTATGAGAAACAATTGGGATGATAAGAAACAAAAAAAATTCAAGGAGGAGCACTATTGAGCTTATGTAACAGAAACAGACCCTAATCTGGCATAAAAATTGTCATCTAAAAGTCACACAAAGCAGCAAAGTAGGGACCTTGGGGAGGGCCAACGGCTGAGCCCTGAGGTTATATCCATTATCTTCAGGGAACATAAGAAACCCCTATTTGACCAACAACAATTTCATTTAGTCATCATTAATTACAACAAGTCAACATTCCACACTTTTGATGTCCCCAAGGCAAAAAGATTGCTACTTTGAACAATTCATAGTGTACTACTACTACACAGTTGTTAAATAAAATCAAACTGAACTAACAAGATCTAAATTATGAAACAACCCAATTAAATTCAACCTCTCTGGTCAAAGATTTCATACTCTTTGGCTTTTGGATGGAATAAAACAAAATACTCCTAGTTCATTCTGCCTATAGATACGTAAGACTTAGCCTCCTGCATAGGTAGAGATGCAGATCTTGTAAGCCTCTTAAGCGCTTAGGGAAATCTCTTCGGATGCATTCGAACATGTTCGTTGTTGAATAAAAAGAAGTCAAACATTGAAGAAGCATACCATGATATTGGCATTTCCTAAGCAGACCATCCAATAGCTTCAAACAAATTGGATCATCATCAACTGCAAGAACACGCATACCAACTGGAAAATCATCAACATCTCCCTTTCTAAGCCCAACTTCCTCCACAACCATTTCTTTAACCAAAAGACTAAAAAGCCAAAAACTCAGATTTGGACACAAAACACCAAAAACAAAGCTAAAATTCCAACCTTTAGGTAAAAAAGCTGCAATCTCTAACCTTTCCACAAATACCCAAATGCTAAATTTTCCAATAAATTCAAAGAAAAATGTGAAAACAGATCAATAAAGGGAAAATAAAGTTGCTGAATACAGAAAGTTGCAAATTAGTCTAAAAATGACAAAATAGTATGTGTTTTGTATAGAACAGGAAAAACAAAGCCAAATTTCAAAACTTTAGCTAAAAAAGCTTCAATCTTTGACCTTACTACAAATACCCAAATGCTAAATTTTCCAATAAATTTAAAGAAAATTGAGAAAACATATCAATAAAGTTGCAAGTTAGTCTAAAAATAACAAAATAGGATGTGTTTTGTATAGAACAACAAAAACTGAGCCAAAGTTTCAATATTTAACCTTACCACAAATACCCAAATGCTAAATTTTCCAATAAATTTAAAGAAAATTGTGAAAACATATCAATAAAGGGAAAATAAATTTATTGAATGCAGAAAATGACAAAGTATGCTATGTTTTATATAGTCGTGGACAATTATTTAGATTGACAGAAAAGAGTGAGTGGCTTCAACACAAAATACAACCAATCAAACAAATTTTTTAGTCAACTATCTCATCTCTCTGTGTTTGTCTTTTTGCTTTAACTTTATTGATGTTCTTGCAAACAATTAAATATTCATATGTCATTTCTGAGTACAGATTCAGATAGATTATATATCTATATTCTAATGGATGCTTTTTATATTCCAATTGAGTGAATTATAGGAGCTTTAGTAGGTTACTAATCCTCACTACAATAATACTAACAATAACAATAAGACGTTCAAATGTATATCCATAATCTCCCACTTAAATAGATAAACAAGGGTCGGATCCCTATCCATGTACTAACATGATAATGTTTTTCAATCGATCTAACATGAAATACAAGCTGAGAACATCGAACATATAATGGTCTAGTGATTCGAAGATCTTTTATTAATTTAGAGTTTTAAATTCGATTCTCTCATTATAAGACGGTGATAATTGAAAAACATGAGATACAACCAATATTTAATACTTCATAGTACTAGATAGGAAGCGTTGTTAGTGTAATTGTATTGACGCCATCTATTTAATTAAATTGACGTTTTTGATATTTTTAATGAAATTGACCTTTTTTTTTCGACCACATATATTACGATATCAACAAATTTTAAAAATATGATATAAATTATAACATACGATCGGGACTTCTACCAGTTTACTTTTTCCACATTTCTCTATCTTGGCTATATTCGATGCAGAAGCATAAGCATAAGTAATCAAACTTGAGAGACTTTATTGGTAATATATAGTGTGGTGATAACCACTAAACTGTTGCATGTACCATCAACCTTTTTGGTGAAAGTTGGGGAATCTCTGTGTTGTAGTCTTGTAGATATTGGGGCCTGACCGGCCTGTAATCTTTTTTGGCATGCAATGATACAGAAAGAAATTTTATTATTGCTATTAGTACTCTTGATTGTTGTACTTATGTTTTCACTATAAAAAATTCATCTTAAATACTCCTATCAAGGTGTTTAATTATATGTTATTTCGTGAAACGGATATATATGTCAAATTCTTATAAAATTTTAAGATGATAAGGGTTATATGTATTTTATTAAAAAATATTTATTTATTAGATTTTTTCTTGTGTCCTAATATAACTTCTTTAATTAAAGTAATTAAGAATAGTACATTTTACCTATATATTCCAATCAATAACTAAAACAACAATTAGCATAAAACCAGACTTTATATTTACTATGTCACTTTTGAATATATTAAGTATGAGTTTAAAAGGAAAACCTAATGAAACATTGTATTGAAATTCGAAAGTGATAATTATTTCAAAACAAACAAAATAAATTGCTAGAATCTCAAGTAAAAAAAACCCGAATGAAGTAATATTTATCAATATATTATTTATGTGTTAGGAAATTTGAATGCAAGACCCTAGGTTTCTTAATCACCTTAATCATTGTTCAATGATGAAAATATTCTCTTGATCGAGGTTGTTAAGGTACCATTCATTGAAAAAAGATGGATCACTAATTCACTAGAGCGGTAGAGCCCTTAGTTGTATACTTGTATGTCTGTCCAAGGGCTACTTGACTTACCTCCAACTCCAATAGTATCATTATGGTCATCATAATTCATGGTATTAGTAATTTATGGTGGGATGTAATGATTGATGATATTGTTAATAAATTTTGGACTTTTAATGCAATTAATATCATTTCCTGTACATGTGCCCATTAGTTGCTTTGGTTCCTTTCCTAAGGCTATAAATATTCTTCAAAATAGGCATTGGTTCAAATGGTTGAAAGAGTACGTTTTTTTCAAGGTATAAATGTCAAGAGTAAATGAGAGGCTCCTTGTACATTGTGGTGAAACATAAAGTATCAAACCCTCATAGTAATTGACTTATTGACGGTATTGTTGATCGTTGTTTTTATGATAACTTTTTATCAATACATGAAAGAATTAAGGCATACTAATTATAGTAAAAACAATGGTAAATGTATCATGTGTCCATGGCATTTGCTTTAATGATTTAGCCGGTAACATCGTTGATGCCGAGGATCGAATCTTTCCTGATCCCTTAATGATAATTTTGATCCTCTAGTAGCAAGTTGGTGACTTATGTTCAATGCAGTTGTCCTAGTGGCCTCTGGTGACGTCCATTCTTGCTCAGCTCGGTGGAAGCCAGTATTGTCCACTAAAAAATCAACCGAAAATTTGGGGTATGTGGTGTTACAACGGTGGACCATACACTATAAAAACCATCCTTATTATTAATATAGGAGAGTTAATTGTACCAATGGTCCCACTAAGTGTGAGATTCTGAGCTTTAAATTAAAGTTAATTGTGCGGTAGTAGTAATGGTCCTAGATAATTATGCCGTTAATATTTGATCCCTAATAATTTAACCGTGTTGTTATAATTTACGGTTTTACCATTTTTGGGTCAAAATAATTTTGAAGAGTTTTGTGTGTTTTAAAGTTGTAAAGTTGCATAAATGATCACTTTGTTAGTATGCAAATAGTTACCATTCGATTCCACTAACCTTTAATAATAGTACTTTAATTAAGTAATATTTGAAAAAATATCTCTAGCTTAAGATTTTTCACCAGTATAAATTAAAATTAAATATTTTTAAGATAATTATTATAATATTATTTTAAAAATAATTTAATATAGGTTACATTAAATAAATTAATACTCCCTCCGTTTTTTTTAGTTGTCGTTTTAACACTTTGCACATAGATTAAGAAAAAAGAAAAAAATAGTCAAAAAGTGCATTGAAAATGTAGAATGACAATCAATTAAAATAATAGCATTGATTGGTTATTAATTTCAAGAGAAAATGTAGTCAAAAGTATATTGAAAATATAAAAATGTTATTTATTATGCTAAAACGACAACTATAAAAAAACAAATTTTTTTTGGGCTAAAACGACAACTATTTAAAATGGAGGGAATATTATATAATGTACCTTTTTAATTTGTTTATATATATGATTGATATATTAAATGTATATTAAAAAATTATTAGATATTTTATAATAAATATAGAGATAATAAACTTATAATAAAATATAATGAATTTTACTCAAAGTTAATACATAAAAAATATTTAAAATAATAATATATTAATTATCTTAAAATATTTAATTTTAATATATACTTTAAAATCTTAATCTAGAGATATTTTTCAAATATTACAAATTAAAGTAAGTAATATTAAGTGTTAGAGACCAAATGAGAAGCAATTTAATACTGTTAGCAAAGAGCCCAATTCCATGCTTTTAGAGCTTTATAACACACAAAACAATACTCAAAACTCTTAAAAATTGAAATTTGACCACAAAAATGGACACCAATCTCCGAAGAACGTTAAAGTTTTAAGGAAATGTTAAATTAGGAATTGCATCTTGTAGCGGTGTATCTTATCTAGGGCCATTGTTCTGATCTGTGAGGATAAAGGAGTCTGATTTGTGCGTTTAGTGAGATCGTTGATGCAATATATGAATTATCTATCATTATAGATACCAAGACCAACTCAAGAGTCCAATAAGTCCAAACCTATTGAGCTTCCCAAATCGCAATCAAGCCCAATTTAAAAGTCAAAATAACCCTAATTACCAGTATGTATAAAGTCAACAAAATATTAGGGTTTTTTTCACCCCAAATCGAGCTTCTTACTCCATCTCAGCAACCATGGTAAATCAAAAATTCATAATTAATTTAATTAATTTTGGCTTTAAATGTTATGTATATGTAAATTTTAGTTTTAATTGTTTGTAAATTTGGAGAATTTTTTTTTTCTGGAAATAATATGTTCATGCTTTTGATTATCTAATTTGGTAAAATTAAGCTTGAAATTTTATGTATGTTTTTGTAAATTTAGTTTAATTATGTTTGTAAATATGGAGAAATAAATTTGTAGTAAATCACACACATTTTTAGCATTTTCATTATCTAATTAGGTAAAAAAATTCTTGTATTTATATGCAAATTGTAGTTTAATTGTTGTAAATATGGAGAAATAAATTTGTGGTAAATCACCCATTCTGAGCATTTTCATAATAATTTGATTAGTTTCGCTTGAAATTATATGTATATGTAATTGTTTGTAAATATGTAGAAATAATTTTGTGGAAATCACTCATTTTTAGCATTTTCATAATCTAATTTGATTAAATTAAGCTTCAAAATTGTATGTATATTTTTTGTAAGTATAGTTTAATTGTTTGTAACTATGGTGAAATAATTTGGTTTTATTGATTTTTTTATTTTTTTCGAGTAGCCGTCTCACAAGAGCTTCATGATCAAGAAGAAACTTGCGAAGAAGCAGAGGCAGAATAGGCCTATCCCTTACTGGATTCGTATGAGGACCGATAATACTATCAGGTTATTATTATTATTATGTTATCGATCACAAAGATTTTCGCCAAATATTTGTGTATATGTCGTATAATATGTAATGAAAACTATATAGAAAAATAGTATCATTATTATTAAGTTGTTTAAGTTTGACCATTAAAAATCAAATTAGCCAATCATTTTTCAGATGAAGTTAGACTTATGTATGTTTGCCTTTTATATCTTGAATTAATTTTCAACCGAATGGATTTTTATTGAATAAATTTGTTGTTTTTGTTTAGGTACAATGCGAAACGCAGGCACTGGCGCCGTACTAAGCTAGGGTTCTAATTGCAGTTAGTATTCAAGTTTGAAAGTTTTCAGATTAATGCGGTTTTTATTTTCATTTATGTCCTTGTTTTAGCATTAGTGCTGATTGGATTTGTCGTACAATTCTTATATTTAATCGGAATGAAAGTTCGAACTTGCATCTTGGCTTAGCTTTGAGATCGAAATTTGTTCGGGTTTTGATAATTTGCTGGTTGAATAGATTGCCAGATTTGCTCTTAGTGCAACTAGAATTGTGAATTTGCTCTTTTTTGATATGATGTTTAATCTGGCATGTAAGTTCTTTATTTAATGATTTATGCACCTGAATCTGAGTTTGTGAATTCTTGTTAGTTATTGTCCTAATTTGCTGGTTGAATACATGGTCAGGTTATCTCTTGTTCCCATTCCTCGATACACTATGTATCGACCTCTTTATTAGCTTGTATTATCCAATTCGGATCTCGTCATTCTGAGTAATATCATATCTCTCCTTTCACGTTCTTGTTGTTTGTAACCAAAACACACATTGTAACCCTAAAGTAAAACTCATAGACAGGTTATGGACCGCCAAGTGCCTGAGTAATAATCATGGATAGGAAAAGGAGGCTCTGTTAAAGATGTAAGCGCCCGAGTAATTATGAGCACTTGAGACTAGTAGTTGTAATATCGGTGTATTGGGTAGAATTTTTTGTTAAAGATGTAAGTTTCATGTGAATCCAAAATTGTCAAATATTACTCATAATAATAAATATTAATTTATGCTTAAAATCATCTTGTGTCTCGGAATAAATAGAGTGTAGAAATTGAACATGATGAATTTGTTAGGGAAGACACCTTCAAGTAAAACAATGAAATTTATATATTTTTCTTTTAAATTCAACAAAATTTATTCCTATATTAATAAAAGTGATAAAATACTTAAATATTACTGATAATAATTTGAGATATAAAACCTACTATAAACACCTAAAAACATCCAATTTAAAGAAATGTGATACACATCAGCATTGGCGGAACTAGCGAGAGACATATGTGATGATCATCTCCACCCATTATATAAAAATGATACTCCGTAGATGTTACTTCTTAAAATTAAAATTTTTTCAAAATTTTTAATATGCATTTTTTTAAAAAAATTATTCGATTCGTACATCCTAACTTTTTTATATACACATTTTTTTAACAATTTATTATTCATTTTTGTCCCTACATAAAAATCTTCATTCCGTTTGACACAGTTCTACCATCTTTTTCTTTAACCTCGAGGATTGTAAAATTCCATTGATAAAAAAGTACATAAAAGTCAAAACTCATCAAATGTAACGAGTAGTATATGTATAATTGCATCTTCATAAAGTCATGGATGATTTGGCACTTTTTATTAGTTTATTTAGGCTAAATTTCATCTAGGCACCTGAATTAAATAAATCTTTTCAAATAAGTACCTTTAGTCCTGAATATTTCAAATAAGTACCTGAAGGTAATTTTTCACAGCTGAACTTTCGCTAATCCCTTTTTTGAGCATTTGACTTCTAAAAAGTCTTTTAACCCAAGGACAAGTTAGTTATATTGAAAATATAAATTTTTTGGAGAGACAAATTCGTTAAAGTTCAGGTGCCATTACAACAAAACAATGTCTTTGGTGCTGGCTGCCTAGCATCGAGTTTAATTTCATTTGCAGAGTGAAGAGGATTGCTCTGTTGATATAATGAAAGACGACATAATCAAACTAGACGATCCCTCATCCTCATTCAGGATGGATTTGGAACTTCTGCCAGCAGTTGTTCATTAGTGCGAGATGAAGATTAACTTAAAGTACTGCAGATAGAAGAGTTAGACTGAATAAGTTGAATGAGGAAGACCCTGGTCTTTCAACAAAATCGTCCTGCACAAGGAAACAATATAGAGGTTTTTTAAGGGTTCTCTTGGGCAAATCAAACACTTGGTTGTTTATTGGTAATAATCTTACTCATCAGTATTAACCTACTTAGAGGTTTTAGGCAGCTAAATGGATTTGCATATTTATCATTAGCTATAGGAAATATGTATGATTAAGAGGTATGGGTTAAGAGCATGGTTAATAGGTGTGTTGGAATGGTTTGGTTAAGTTATATTATATGAATTGACAAAAATACATTTCTAAATTTAATTTTTGTTAAGTTAAGTGTTCAAAAAACAGATACGCAAAAGTTCAGTGCCAAAAATTACCTTCAAGTAACTATTTGAAATGTTTAGGACTACACCTATTTAAAATGATTTATTTAGTTTAGGTGGCTTGACGAAATTTAGCCGTTTATTTATAGGACTACTTTAGTTTTGTAGCAAAATTCGGTGGATCATGGCATCTTGAACAACACACCATATCATAAAACACGGAAATACTCCCTATGTATTTATTGATTATGGACTTCTGGTATGAACGTATGGAGGATTATTTATTTATTATAGTATCTTAAAGTATTTATTGAATCCAAATAGTGAAGAATCCTAGAGCCAGGTTGTTAAAAGACACCAAAATAGTACTCTTACAAATTTTGAAAATTGGATGTTTTTATCAAAGATGTATATTGTATAGCCAAAAATTTAAAAGTAATCGGATTTGAAATGACTGTCGAAAAATAAATTGCAATATTTCAAGAATGTTTGAACGTTTATGATGAATATTAAAGTTGTGCATGTCAACTAAGGTTATTAAATTCATGAATTATGATAGTATTTTTGTTTATGAATATCACATTATCAATTGATATACTCCGTAATATACTAATTTGTTCAAGATGGTGGCGAGGAAGGTTAGTAATTTACCCTCTATTTGAGGTGACAAAGGAGGACAAGAAAAAAAAGGAGTGTGAAAAAGGTAGACAAGTAGGAGGAACACTAAACTCGAATCTTTGATAAGAGGACACATCTACTAGAAGTGCTTTCTCATTCTGTGGCTCTCTTTTGTCTCGTTTCATTTTAGTGTCACTTCTTCCACTGTCCAACTGTACCTCCCCCCCCACAAAACTCATTCAAACATCATAGTGGCAATGAAGATGGTTTGGAGCTCAAAGGGGTGCAAATGGGTTGTTGCTATATGTTCTCTTTTAGTAGTCGAGCTAAGTGCAGCTGCAGTTCAAGATGGTATGCTTTATTCACTACTCATTCTTGATTCTTGATTGCTACAAGTATAGCATATAACATTATTGCATTAATTTGTTCTAGTTGAGGTTTGTTTGGGTCCATCTTCATTGGTCTAAGATATGATCTAGTTCAATTTGTTGTTTTGATTTCCTCAATAGTTGGTTAGGCTTGGTTTTAGTTTATGTTAAGTAGATGAAAATGGTGGTAAAGCATTGTAGAGCAAGGGCCATGTTTAATGTCCATGAATCATACATAACCATGTGATACAATATCTCAACTACCATTACTCCTCTTCTTTCAATGTTGATCTTAAATTTTAGTGTAACAACATTCTAATGAGATTTTCCTATAGTGTGGTAACTTGCAAGTATAAAATACTTATATTCAAATAATTAAATATTTTGAGAAATAAAGATTGTAGACATTATGAAATCAATTTAGGCTTGTCATATGGGAGACAAAAAGGCCTCTCTATAATAAGTTGGAACGCGGTTTCTTGAACTAAGCTAAAGTCACGATGGGCCTCACTTGTCCAATTTGTTACTACCTCCATCTTGATCATTTGTTTCGTAATGATTAAAATTAACATTTTTTTATTAATATATATCATTTTCATTTTAACTAAAATAGCATAAATAGAGGTTATGTTTAGTTATCCATTTGGTTCGTATTTAATAAGAATAACAAAAAAAACATATTTTATACGTGATTTGGTTTTTGTTTTACATGTTTTAGTTATGTTTAACATGTTTTTTTCCTTTTTCTTTTTCTTTTTGGCTGTTGTTTTTAGTTTGTTTTTTTGTGATATAAGACAAACCAAAATGAAAAATGGTTTTTACTAGCCTTTTTTCTTTCTTTTGAATCTCCGTACATGGCGAGAATCGAATTCAGGACCTTTATGTATATGGAAGTAAAGAAAAAGCATTAAAGATCAAGAAAGTAAAAGTCATTATCCTCGTATGGGGTCTCTGTACATATATGCAATTTCATCATCAATTACTAGAACAAGGGCATGTGTTGTGATTACCACTGGACCACTTTGTCTCTGAATCCTCTGATCTGTAGACTTTTCACTGTTTGATCAGTTCTCCACATAATGTTGCAGGTCCACTAGTCAACGGCGGTTTCGAGACAGCACCACCAGGGGGATTTTCATCAGGCCGTAGATTCTCGGATGGACCCACCAGTATCCCCGGCTGGACGTCGAATGGTACTGTTGAGTTAGTAGAATCAGGGGAAAAACAAGGTGGGATGATCCTCATTGTACCTCAGGGTAGTCATGCTGCGAGGCTAGGCAATGATGCCTCGATCAGCCAGCAATTGAGCGTGGAGAAGGGCGAGCTCTATTCGGTCACCTTCAGCGCAGCGCGCACTTGTGCTCAGCTCGAGTCACTTAACGTGTCTGTCCCGCCTGCTTCACAGACCATCGATTTGCAGACGTTGTATAGTGTCCAGGGCTGGGACTCATACGCGTGGGCGTTTCAGGCTCAGGATGAAGATGTTAGTGTTGTGTTCAAGAATCCAGGGATGGAAGATGACCCTTCGTGTGGCCCAATCATAGATGACATTGCGATCAAGAAGCTGGTCGTTCCTGATAAAACGAAAGGCAATGCAGTTGTGAATGGAGATTTTGAAGAAGGGCCTTTCATGTTCATCAATGAGTCATTGGGTGTTTTGCTACCAACTAATTTGGATGAAGATAGTTCTTCATTGCCTGGATGGATCGTGGAATCAAACAGGGCGGTCAGGTATATTGATTCGTATCATTATACTGTCCCGGAAGGCAAACGAGCAGTCGAGTTACTGTCAGGAAAGGAAGGCATTATATCCCAGATGGTTGAAACTAAGCCGAATAAGGCATACAGGTTGTCATTTTTATTAGGCCATGCTAGTGACGCCTGCAAGCAACCGTTAGCAGTAATGGCCTTTGCTGGTGACCAAGCTCAAAACATACATTACACTCCCAATTCCAATTCCACATTCCAAACAGCTAATCTCAACTTCACGGCCAAGGCTGATCGCACCCGTGTAGCGTTCTACAGTATCTATTACAATACGAGAAGTGATGATATGAGCTCGCTTTGTGGACCGGTAGTGGATGATGTGAGGGTGCAACAATCATGGTCGAAGAGGGTAAGACTTGGGTGGTTAGTTCTGATGTTGGAATGCACATTGCAAATGTTGGTTTTTGTTTCTCTTTAGGTTGCATGATTTGGTCTGAAATGGCCAAACTAAAATCTATATAATGGGTTCTATACTTCTATCATTGGGCATGGTGCTGGTATGCCTTACCAGTTACCATCTCCTTGATTAAAGCCTATGTAATTTGAGCCTATGTAATTTGAGCCTATGTAATTTGAATTTTGCCTTGCAAAGGAAATGTCATTTAGCCTATCATAGGCATAAGTATAACCACCCATTGGAGGGGGAAAGATCAATGTTGTAAGCCTTTTGTCATAATAAGTACTTAGTCCAGTTCAAATTACTTGACGTTTTATTTTTCACTTCGAAACTTTAACTATGAATAACATGTATATATAGATCATAGTGTCCTCACTCTTCCCTACGAGTCCGGTAAGGTCCAATATGGAGTCGGGCCATTGACTCAGTGCTTATGGAGGACCGAACCGGTCCAATGGGTTTGCCACCCTACCAGTCCAGGTTATAAGGGAAGTCTTTTGGACCTTCAAGAATCAAGAATGTAAATATGTTAATGAAATGTCTTCAGTTAAAACACAAGGCTAGGATGGAAAGTTGATGTATGAGATAGAAGCAACTGAATAAACTGTCACATTTCAGATTAGTCTTAGCTTATTCCTTGCCACACCCCATATGGGCTATGGCAACCATTGGAACAGTCTATACACTTTCCATTCAGCCAAAATATAACCATCCTCAGTTAGTCCCTTGTAATTTCTGCAGAACCATATCAATTTCTTGTTCTTCTTTTGGTGTTTTGTCACAATTTAGTAGACCTCAAGGACAAGTTTCTGTCTCTGTGGCATTTAATCCTTCAGGCAACTATGACCTTTCACTCTATGATGATGAAAATGGTAACTTATTTTTTCCTATTACATGGCTAACTGATGTGTTTAGCTTCATTTTGACCCAGAAATATTTGTTTTCTCAGAATTATACATTTTCAATGTTACCTTAATGGGGATTGAAAAACTTGAGGTCTATTTTATCTTGAGATTCATCTTTTAAGGATAAGGTTAAGATATATATATATAGCTTCAATTTACTCAACAAGAGACTATAGTTTTGCATCTGTATCAACAACTTTAATTCAAGTGCTGTGGTCATAATGCTCTAATTAACTGCCAGATACACAAAATGTACCACCTCCAATGCCACCAACAGAAGGCAGGTTTGAGGTAGTACTCGATAACGATACAATCCGAAAATTAGATCTTTCTCCATTTCACACAGCAACCAATATTGTCTCCTCCCCTGATATTAGTAAGTAATTTTCTGATATTATTATGAAGTTCAATATTTTCTATGTTGCACATATTATATGATGTGAATCTTGTGACATTCTCATAGCAAATCCGAAAGAATATCTTGAACGTACGATTGGATTTTCGATCAACTATACCAGAGACGATCAATATGATCCTCGGGAACTCTCAGAATTTCCAGACATAAGGCTGTGGTTCGTTAGACTTGACGCGGCTTATCCATTTCTGCCTGTCCTATTGGACTGGCGCGCTGGTGAGCTAGCACGTTATGCAGCTATGTTGGTTCCTCACCAGGTAACCATTCTTGAACATTCCCTCGGAGTTGAGACTTAGTCTCTGGAGTATGTAACGTTTAATATATAATGTGGTTGGCAGATGAGTGCAAGAATGGGAGTAGTTTTCAATCCAGAAGCTCTGGAATTGTTTGTCATGAAGAAGGTCTTTATTGTGTATTCTTGGTTGAAGAAACATGACATTGTAATAGCAAGAAACAAGACCAAAGACATGGCAAGGATGCTTGGATTTGGCATTGGAGATGAGCTGTTTGACTTGATTGATGAGCATTCATCAGCCTCTTCCTAAGTTCTCCTTTTTGTTATCAAACTATTCATGCCATTAAATACTACACACGAACATTTATATGTCAAAATTTTGAAAAAAAAAAAAAAATCTTATAAGATTAAGTTAGATTAAAGATCCAGTTTTTCTTACTTAGTTAATTTAGAGTAAGAAAGCCTAGGCTTGAACTATTTTACCGGCATCTCGTTGCAAGAAAATTGCTTAGCCAAACACCTTATCGATGCTCTCTTCATCTTGTAGTTCTTTTTTCTATACAAATAATCAACTTATTTTTGAAACACTAATTTATTAATATAACTTTGAACGTTAAGCACTTATCAAACTCTACATAATGTATAATAAGGTGTAAACGAGTTAGGTTTTAATGAGTATCAAGTGTATATACTTTATTGAGTAGGGTAATTACTTGTTATTTCAAATATGGACAATTTTCAAATTCTAGGATACAAATATCCTCGCTCTTGCCTCTCTAGATCTGTCCCTCTCCCTGAATAGAACAATTCTATGTTCTTGGTTTGTAATGGAAAAAAAAAAATTGATGCCCAGTACTGTAAGATACCAAATGGCCCTGATATCACTATGGAATATCAAATATGCATGCATGCATAACTCCACATCCTGCTATTTGGTAACATCCTAAGGACTCACTTGAAAGCAACATTACAGTGCTGCTTGGATTCTTTCAAACCAGAATATAAACACAGTATATGATATTTACAAACTACTCCCAGGAGAATTTTCATTTGATGGATGGAAAATGTTGACATAAGTACAGAGTATAATGTTAAATGTTGTGACTATGAAAGACCAACTTACCACTCCCTTAATATCAAATTTTTATGTGGTAATTGAGAAAGTATGATTTTATTCAATAGAAATCATGATGTAAGATTTTATTCAATAGAAATGATCATTCTACAACAAGGGCAATGAGCATTAGTGTCCAACCATGGCATCAAACACCTAGAATGAAACCTATGTGCACAAGCCAAATGCATTAATGTTTCTCCGTTCTTGAATTGCTCCAAACACACTGCACATTCCTCTTGTTCCAATGATTTCCAACTCAATTTTGCCAAATCAAACCTTTTCGATCCACTCTGCTTCAATCCGACGATCTCTGTCTCTTCGTTTTCTCTAACTATAGGCCTCGTTCCTTCCAAGTTACTAGTCTGCTGGCGTCGGTTTGGAGCCCTGGAAAGAGTATACATTGCATCTATTAGAGATGAACGAGAAGAGCCCGGTTTTAGGTTGGTAGTGTGACACATAAGCACAACATGGTGTCTAAATTTGATATCCAGAACCAATATTGATTTCACGTACATATCTAAAACATCTAGATCGGATTATATATGCAATATGTTCATGTACAACTATATATGTAAAAATTAATTTTGTACATGAGTTGAGCTCATTTATGAATACTAAATTAATATAGTTATTTATTAAGTGGTGTGATAATACCGTTTGGTGTCACATTTCCGAAGTGCTTTTAGTCTTTGATCCAACCTCTCCTTGGCTTCTCTAGCAGCTTTGTTTAGCTTCTCATCGGCATAAGCCGGCTGTATTGGATTTAATTGCTGTTTAAATTTGAATCATGCAAAATACAATAACTATTTATGATTCGAATAAATAAATAATGTTATTATATGTTTCATCTAAATATCTCTCTTTCAAGTGTCACATATAGTGTTGTAGAAGCCTCATTAGTATATATGGTTCGGAGTGGGGTATCTTAAGCCACTTGTAAATAACATTTGATGCAACACGAGCATATTTTTATTTTTAGATATTGCACCTTAGATAGTTTGTATTCTCGTCGATTGTTATGTTATGAATTTTGACTATCAACTTCGAAACTTTTAAATAGTATGGTGATACTTAGTATTTCGAAACTTTTCCTTTTCATTTAATAAATTTAATGCTCAGCTTTCTTTCATTTTGCAATTTAAATTATTTCGGATTAAAATCGCTTGATCCTGCTTAATCGTAAGGAGGCTCACTCAACATATTTTTAGAAATTTCTTTAGCTCAATTTTCTTTGTATAATAATAATAATAACCTGTCTCAATACCTTTAAAGACGAACCTACTTAAACATAGTAAGGAGGTTCATATTGAATGCATCTTTATTTTCCCCTATCAAATTTTCATCTATGTAACGTAGAATTTGACGAAAAACGTACGCTAAATGTTTACATGCTGCATGAATAAATGACCATAAAACAACATGATGCTTAATTGTTCTGCTTAAGTAGAATCAAAACGTTTCAATATTATTATAACTGAAGACAGAGTTATTAAATTGAAACAACAAGAAAAAATTGTACAAACAAAATAAGAAAGAATATGTACCATGAATGGGAGATTTAAAGATTCATGGTTGGTTGAATACAGGGGAATTGAGGATCTCCTCATTGAGAAATGACTGAAATCTCCAAATGAAGTAGATGATGAACTAAAATATCTAGAAGATGTTCCTTCAGCAGCACTCTGATGCATTCTTCTTCGTCTCGCGGTTTCGACTCCTGGTAGCATTCCTGCCATTTCTTCTTCTTCAACTCTAAATATGAGTTGAGATTGATTTAACAATAATTTGGGTTTGGTAAATCAATCTTGAAGATCAATTTGTTGAGAATAAATGGAGTTTGATGAGTGGGTTGTGACACTTTAAATGGCAGACCATGGCTGGCCCTTTTATATTGATGTTTAAATGAGTAATTGGCGGATAAGATCATCTATCTCCTTTTTGAATTTCTCATTGTGTCTCTTTATTTTAATTGTTTGTACTTCATTTAATGTGGACATCATGGATAGTTATAAAATAACCACTAATGCATGATGTAGAATGATATAAAACATGAGGCACAATGAGAGATACAATAAGGAAGTAGAGAACCCTCGCCAAATAATTGAATGCAAGTTTACTAACTTGAGATATACTCCTTACTTCATATTTTTTTGAAATTATGTCAAGTTTGTCAAAACTCAATTCTGGTGCACAATATGTATAGTTGTACATTATGGAATGCCACAATTATTGTTAATAGTACATTATTTTTATTTTTAGTGAATGGGGTAATACATAAAAAAAAACTTATGTATATCTCCACACCGCCTAGACGGTTTAGTAGAGAACGGAATAAATCTACTACACCATTTTACTGACTTAGGTTACACTTTATCATGTGTATTTTGCACTTTTGATTATCCTCATGAATGACTTGTTTATCTTTTAAATTCGGATATTTCTAAAGTACCCGTAGCTTGGGGACATGTATCCAAATTCTATCATTTTAGTTCTAACATCATTTCAATATGATAAAAAAAATTGTAGTGCTCTAATGTTAAGATTATCCATTGAACTACCTAAATAGGCAAAACAATTATTGGGCAATAATTACAAATCATATCCACCATGATGGATTTGCATACCAGATTCAATGGCGTATCCCAGTAAGAATGGTTTCTTTTCTATATCTTTCCACTATCATTATTCATTTGTCCACCAACATAATCTTAGTTTCTATCCTTTCATGTGTAGGGTCTAATAAGTTAGAATAAGATATAAAGTAGTCTTAACTCATAACTCATTTCTCTAACTTGTTATAACTAGTAGAGGAATTATGAAATGTTAATGGTTAAATAAGATTATAACTCTCCAAAATCCCAAAAGATTCCAGATGAAACAACCATAGCCCAAAGTCCTGATTGTTGGTCTACGCCCAAGGCACAAAGCCTTTTAGAGTTTTGGGATTTTAAGTAATTAGTTATTTATGCACAATCTAGTATGTGCGGATTATTTTATTATTTTTATAGTAAATTTTTTATAATTAACATATTCAATTATATAACATATACAAAAATATAATATAAATATAAAAATACATAATTCATTGAATTTAAAATATAATAATAATTGAATAACTATTACACACTAAAAGTAAACATTAAATTTATGTACAAACTATTCATTACTATATACATTTTACTTTTTAAAAGTATTAGTAAATCTTAGTTATAATATTGTATTTTTATTCTAACTTTGAAAACTTCTTATATAGTTTCTCCTTTATAGCGGACCTTATTTGTATGAGGAAGTTATTTGTGGAATTTGAGCAAATATTAAAGAGGGTATAAATGGGTACTTAAAATTTGAACTGCTTTTGTAGCTGTCATCCTTCTTGGCGTTATATATATAGTATAGATACTCCGTATGATAAAAGCTAAATTTCATCCATGCACCGAACTACCAGTGAAATAACCCGTTAACGCTTAGATGATTAATTATATTATATATATATATCGTTTGGTGGTGGGACCCGAAGATAGTATAAATACTTTCAGAATAAAATAGATACATGAGACTAGTAAAGGTAGTATTTTATGTCTACGATAATACTTAGCGTTGAAATCGTTTTAAAGCTAAAAATTTAAGTCACGAAAAGTGGAGAGATAACTTGGCAGCGAGCAGGACTTAATCTCATTCTCTCTAAATATCTCGCTTTTTACCCCAGCTATCTTCTCTTAACTTCATTACAAACTCTCACCAACCCCCGCTTCCCCTTGGTTGGGAACATAGATCCTCCCTTGTCTAACTTTGTTGTTTGGTTGTAGTTTTTGATGTCTATATTGTTGTTATTTTTGATTCAGATTGTATATTGTTTGACATTTTTTGTACTTTGTGATTTATTAGGTATATATATGGTGGTTTTGTGTGGTTAGGAGATACAACGATGGATTTAAAAAAAGCATTCTTCACCGGATGTATTTTAATTTATTGGGTTATTTAAGGGCGGTGGTCTTTTCAAATTGAGTAAATCCGCCGGTTTGGTGACTACGGTGTCGAATTTGGGCGATTAACCTCAGGCGCTACGACCTAAAGGCGGTCGTTACAACGGAATATTTCAAATAGTAACAAGCATTCAGCGTTCGAATAGGCACGTAGGTAATTTTGCACGAACTTTTGAAAAACTCTTTTTTGACATGAACTCTACTTAATAAGTAAGCATAAAGAGCGAAATAGATATTTTAAATATATAAGCTACCTTATGAGTCATTTTAAATAACAAATACTTCATTGGAGTCGATGTTTGTCACGTTAATCAATTTTAATTAATTAAAAATAAAATAAGCAATAAATGACCTTACCCATATCTTAATAACTTCTTTTGTTCCATGGGTCAATTTCATAATGGTAGTCTGGTCATATTATTGAAGAAGAAAATTAGTTATGATTTCAAAGGTAGAGATGCATCTTAATGAATCGTAATGTAATGTCTTGGACTTTGGTCAATACAATTAATTCACCCGCCTTCTTCTCAAATCACCTTGAGAGGTGAAAGCTTTTACTTTTGAGACAGTTCTGTAATAAATTAACAAGAGAAAATAAAAATACTGACTACCTTATTAGACCTGAATCAAACTCAGGAAAGCACTCCAAGATTTAATTTTAACTTATTTTCTTCTTAGGATTTTGATTTTCTTGATAAAGTTATAGTTATAGGGTGTAATAATGGTGTTAGATTAGCAATGTTTCTGCTCCACATGAACTATAATTAATTAGTGTCTCATTATTGTTAGAAAAAATACCAATTACTAATGGTGTGGATACTCAAAATTTATCGGATCACGAATTCGGATGTGCGGATTATACAAAAACAATAAATATGATTACAAGTGTGTACCTTTCTTCTGGAATAATATTAATGGCAGCGGAAAACGGATGAGCTCATATACCCAAAGTAGAGTATCTCCAAGAGTATCCACGATAATTGACTGAACTCCTCCGTGCGTTTTACTAGAGCGATTAAAAGCGGCTTGAAACAACAAGAAAAGAAAACTAGTTCTTTTTTAAGGGGAGGGGGTCGGTTCGAACTAATGGTGGACGGAGAGAATTCTTTTGATTTCAACAAGTCAAGAGAAGATGAGCAAATATTATGAGAGGGGTGGCTCTCTATTTATAGGCAAACGAATGAGAGTTTTAAGGAGATAAAAACTCCTCCATCGGCAATCTCCACCGCCTAGCCACTAGTCCCAAGAATTGATTTTTTAAATCCAGAATGTTTCCTTCATGTTTTAAAGCTTTAGACCGGGAAGTTATAAATACATTTTATTATTAGTTCGGTTTATTGTTTGTGTGTGACCTGCTGGGGCCAGTTGACAATGAATATATTAGACAATATTGACCTATTATTATGCGAGACCAACATATATATTATGAGGCGGACCCTAGTAAGCCATCATAACTCTTAATATCGTCTTGTTAAATCCTAAATATTAATTGTCGACAATTAACATATATATTGAACTTATAGTATTGAATGTTTTAAATCGGTTTGGCCTGGCCTAAAATTGTTCAACGAGCATTTTATGAATCGATTTTCTCATAGTTCCAACAATAACGAGGCGGGTAAAATGCTTGAGCTCATCTTTAGTAAGCGACTGTTTCGTTAAGATAACGAAGTCGAATTTTTGGTAGTACCCAAGCCATTAAGTTAATCAAAACAAGTTTCGAAAATCTTGTATATTTCAAATTAAACCTTCAATCTTTGTAGAATTTTTCTCAAATTAAGTTAATTAATTGAATGAATTAAACTAAAATAGTTAAACAAAGTACACACATCTTATGTAGCAAATGGGAATTATCTATAAACCATAAATAATTCTTTTGAATAATGTTATTGCTTTTATTTATGATTATGTATTGAACATATTTTTTATAATATTTTTAAAATTTGACAATTTCGGACCGGTAAATATCGAAGCGGGCAGATTATTTCAAGCGAGCTGCAGGCTAGTACCCGACTCATTATTAACTAAGAGAGGTCATCGATTAGAGTACTCGAGTGGTGCTGAATGAGTAGCAGGTTACCGGCTACGTGCGATACTAAGTGGATCCCTCATATTAAATGGAGTATAACACTTGTCGACACATAATTTGTTTGTTAGATCTTTGGTATATGATTTGGGACAAAAACCTCCAAATATGAGGCATCAAAGGGAGTATAAATAATTGAGTGGAATTTAATATTTTATATAACGATTATAAAAGGTACTGATATCGTATAAATAACAAAAAAATCTAGAAAAATATTTGAAATAACTTTTTTTAAATATATGATAAAAATGTAGAGAGGACATTGAAAATAATTAGCACATCCTAGAAGATTGTCCGTTTAGCTTTTCAATCACTAAAATTAACAAATTTCATAGACATAATTGACACTATATTTTTTGAGTTGGAATACATTTATTAGTTGATAATAAAATATATTAAAAATATTAACATTTTGTTATAAATATAATAAAGAACAAAGTAAAAACCGAGAAAAAATAATAGACAAGGAGGAGGATTATTTTATTGATTACGTAATTGTACTATATCTGATACAATGAGTGCCTATTTATGGGCTTCGATATATATCTCACGTAGTATTACTTGCTAAATAAGTAACTTGATAAACAACTAACCTAATAGGCACAATCAATTCATCTCCTTTCTTGGTGGACAAGACATCCACAATATTTCCATAACACTCCCCCTTGAATGTCTAATCAACAAGAATATGCCTCGTTAAAATCTTACTAGGAAAAATCCAAATGCAGGGATAAAAATCGGTGAAGGAAAAGAGTCACATTATTCTTAACATAAACATAATATTGCCTCGTTAAAACCTTATCTAGAAACCCATTTGGGACAAAACCTTGATTTAAAAAAAAAAGTACAACGAGTATTAACTCTCTCCCAATTACTACGTCACTTGACATCGTTTAGTCGGTAGTCCCTATATACAGGATAACTTTTCGAATGTTGAGGTAGGAAGTGATTTAGTAAATATATATACGCAGTTATCACAAGTCGAACTTGTTGAAAATCGATTTCACCATTCCTCAAGAAGATCATGGGTAGAAGAACACCCGATATATTTTGTTATGCTCGCTTTGATATGTCATTCATTTAAAAGTTATGCGACACATCTACAATTATCGTCGTAAGATCGTCAGAACCAACTTTCGTATTATAAATCACAAATGTGGATCTGATGGATCATATAAACATCAAGCATTAGCGTAAATTGCCTAGAAATTGAATATATTCTCTTTGGAACAATATCATATCATATACATTTAAGTTCATTCCAATGCATTAAATTGTTGATATTTCCTCCTAATATATATCATTCTTGATAGCACTTATATATATGATACTTGGGACCAAATAATTCTTTTGTATTTTCTCTTGGCATTAATGGGTCATTGTTCATCTAGTGATATTATAATCGTTAATCAACAATGTTTCATCTCAAATTATTCTTAAAAGAGAAGTTTACAAAACTGCTTTGAAAGATCTTGGGGACTCTAATAATGTTTAAGTCATAAACATAAATTGTCATTTTCATAAACTTTCTCGGATCTTTACATGTAAATAAAATGACATGTAAGATCATTAAATATAACTATCTTTGGTTAAATAGTCACTGGTTAAATATTATATTATCTTTAGATATGCTTCAAGTAATTGTCTCATTAAAAACCTTACCAAGAAAACCCAGTGGGAAAAACTTAGTGAAGGAAAAAAGAGTACAATGCATATCGTATCTCTCCCAGATGAGATCATCATTGTATATCATATCTCCCCTGATGAGATCATCAGTATAATTTATTCAAGTAGAATATCCAAATAACGTACAAGTGTTTGTCAATATTGCATGATTATGCGATAAATTATATCATTTTCATATGATATACATTAGAATTGGTACTTCAAGACCAAGTTCATGTCTTCCGGACGAGATACTAAATTATCTCTTATGAATCTCATTTAATTGAGACTAAACATTTCTATATAATGTATCAAATATGATGGTTATACTTATGCTGGTGTCATGCATATATATCTTTCTGAGGTATGTAATTTTTAAATCCGATTGTACATCTTGTCGACAATTAAAACTCTGAGAAGTATGAATTTATAATTACATACCCAATTGACTTGTATATACTTTTTATAAATTTGATTCCAAATCCGATTATAAACATCTTGTTTAACAACTAATGAGTTCTTGTGTGCGACTTTATTCGTGATAATTTATTCAACTTAGAACTCTTCTAGAGTGTCTATAAACTATAATCAAATATTCTATAATATCATGAATATTTAGATCATTAATAATAACTAATCAACAATAAAGATATGTAAGATCAATGCCAACTTACACTAAATAATTAAAATGTCTCATACCACGTAATAAAGTAAACAAATATATCATATAATCACATAAAACATAATATATGCAAAGTTAAGCATGTATGACATTATATTGATAGGCTTTTGTATATTCATGGCGAGATTGAATAAAATGAAAATAATTTCTAATAATGCGGTTAGACTTGCAATCCATCTTTCGGATAACTTTAAATATTCAAATATTTTCATATTAACTCGATTGAGTTAAGTTCAGGGCATCACGGATATGTGATTCGGGCATCCTGAAATCTTTCTACATGCTTTTCATGTATACATATTTAGATTTGCAGCTATATTATAAATCGTACATGCAAATCAAAAGATTATCTTTTGTTGCTACTAAACATTTAAAATTTTGTTACCCTCTATCAAAAGGTGTATGTTACACCCAAAAACTTATTTGAATTAGCCGAGGGTACAAATATTATATGACAAATCTTAAGGTCATTTTATTCTCGCATTACCCAGAGACATAGTGCACTAGTATCATCTTCATTAGACTTCAAGTCTAAATTTCTCACTTATATAATGAGTTTCGTTTACTCTTGATTGCGTCTTTTCTCTTTGGCCATTCATATATATGTATTATCTACTCACTTAAGGAGATAGATTTCAGATCCTCATATTGCTTCATGATATAGAGCTCTTCATTGTATGCAATATCTATTGTCAACAATCTTTTTCTTTTGGTTCCACCATGTTCATGATAACTGAGATCTCATTATATTCATGAATTTTGTGTAAATGTCTTCTAGACATTAGTTATAGCTTTAGCTTATTCATGAGATATATTATTCATCTACCTCTTCTAGAGGTGATATTCTTCTAGACCATCTTCAATGTCATATCTTCAATGATGGAACTATTTCATCTACAATGGTTCTTCAAGAACCTATACTCTAGTTTGAGTGTTTACAACTGATATATTATTTCATTATTATCTTGAAAAATTTGTTTGGTAGTGAACTTATGGTTTATATTATCCACTTGAGCCCCATTCATGTATCTCTTGAACTTCGAGTTCATATTTATTCATCTTGAGGATCATATAGGATAGAATGTTCATTTAAGGAGATGAAGCTATTTTCAATTATATACTATTCTCCCCTCAATGTTGAAAATATTGATATATCGCAATGAAAAATTACTTCAATTATATAGATGTATATACCTTCTAGGTATAATATTTCCAAGTATATAGATGTATATACCTTCTGGTATAATAAACATTTAAACTATTCATATCTTGTGTATATTGTTGAAAATATATGATGCACGAGTAATTGAGAGTGTAAAATATTTGGTTTCTGACCAAACCAATTATAGTAGGGGGAGTCTTATGATAATTTGGCTTGATGCGGACAAGTGTCACTTCATGTAGTAACATTTTCCAATATCGATTAACGGTATTGTATTTGGATTGACATGCCCCAATAGTCAACTGGTAGTTTACAACATGTAGCTCACATAAAATTTTTTAAACTCAATAATTTTGTGACCCCTTAATGAGTGTCGAATCAAATTTTCCATGAATTAACTTTGCATCGGGCTGATCAGGGATGAATTAACGATTAAGTACCAATAATAAAAATTTCATAATTATCAAAATTCTGGTTTGATAGGAAGTGTATTTTAATACTACACATATGTGTGTTACTTCTCATAACAATATTTTAGCTCTTCGGAAATCATCAATTGACTTTACTTCACTTTTGACAAATATTAACTCTTCTAGATTTTTCCCATAGAAAAGCTTCGAATTTTTTACTCTTTTCTCGCTTTGATCCTCATCCTTTAATACAAATTCAAGAAAAATATACCAATCTTCTCATCTAAATGTTTTACGTCGTTTAAGATATGAAAGTCTTACGTCTTTTTTGAGTTTGGAGAATTTCAAAAATTAAAAAATTTAAGGGTTTCGAATTTAATAACTAAATTGTTAAATTAAGATCTTTGGCTCCTAGAATGGTCTGTTGTTAATGGAAAGAATTGAATTTTGTTAATTTTAACAATTTATTTGAAATTTTATATAATTAATTAAAGATTCAATTTTATGTTAGATATGTTTATATTTGAGATGTTTATGATTACCATTCATAATAATAGAGTTTTTCGATAATATATTCATGAAAATAGTTATTTTTCGGATTTTAATTAATTTTTATATTATAATTTCAGTTTTGGTAGAAAATAGAAATAAATTATAATTTTGACTTTTAAAATAAAATCATATTTTATTGTGTTTTTATTCTTTGGATTCTGACCAACATATAAAAATCTTGGAATTTTGGGAAATGTTTACTATTTTGTTTATTTATTAACTAGATTGAAGATTTTAATAAAAAGGTGAAATTTTTATGATTGTAATTTAGAAACTGAATTTTTATATTTTATATGGGGTATAGTTGGATTATAAATCAAATATTAGAATTTTTGGAGTTCGTTTGGTATTTATTTTGAATTATTGATGAGTAAATAACTAGTTTTGGGAGTTAATTGAAATAAATTAGATTTTTATAAAACTATATAGTACATTTTGGACCTATGATAAAAATATTAGAATTTTCGGACCTATTATGATATTTACTTGATTTTTATAAAGTATTGAGGATTCCCTTTAAATAGTTAACTAATGATAGTTCATCGGAATAATTACTAAGATACATTTAAAAGTAAGGAAGTCCTAAGCTTGATTAAATAGATGTGAAATATAGTGGTACTTATTTCTAAAGTATTGATGGAAAATGTAATCTTATTATATTATTTTAGGAGTTGAACTTTGGGCCCAGGAGGTTGTTTGTTAGGCTGTGTTGGTAGCCTTGCGCTAGTGGTACCATAGCGAGGTGGGGATGTATCTCCTTGGTGTTTGTTCACTTACGTTTGCATGTTGCTGGTTAGCAGATAAACTGTATGTGTTCTTGCTTTATTTATTATTAACGTGCTAGTAGTTATTGTTTATTAAATTGTTGGTAGATGAAACATCATGTTAGGGGTGATATCTTGCGTTGAGGATCTGGTGATGACCTAAAGAAATATTTTGATTATAATATATGTAAGACCGTGTAAAACATGACACATGATTTATTGTTGAGGCGTCTTTGTAGTTGGGTAGCTGACATGTGAAGCGTATTTGAACTTTGGTAGAGTGTGTGGTCTCGTGGGTCTTGAATTATGTGTTAGGGGTTGAGTCGAGAGTCGCGTAGAGAACGATTCGATCCATTATGGGTGATTGGGAGTGTGTACACGCGGGCAGTGGATACTTTATGTTATAGATGATTGAATACTTTATATGTGACCTACGGGGAGTCGTTATAAGCAGCGTTGTGGGCATATGTGACTTTTTTGGGTTGTTATTGCATATGTCGGGGCCGTTGCATTTGTATGTGGGTTACGATACATGTGTTAGGGATGATATTCGGATCAGTGTTTCGTATTATTGTTTGTGTTGATTTTATGGACGCTTGAATTCGTGGAGCATGTAATATAGAGAAAGATATAGAGATTTACTTTTGCCATATTGATGAAGCTGTTTGGACTTACGTGTTACTTTTCAAATCACGTATTCCTTTATATTTAGATCTTTGTGTTCTATTGTGCTGTTTATGAATATAAACTATCAAATACTAAGTAGAATGGCGTTGTGAGAAAGCATTTAGTGTTTTTTACTATTGACCAAAGCGCTAGTTTTATATATATATATATATATATATATATATATTCACAGGTGGAGTTCTACGCCGGACTTCGTTCGGGGTGTAATGATCGCCCTTTCGATGATAAGTTTCCATAGCAGTTTAATTTGACCTGAAACTTTTCGAGTTGAGTAGTTGCTGTAGAGGCGGAGCTGTTGACCTTCTTGAGCTCGTTGTTATCCTTTAGGTGAGCGGCGTGGTGGCTAGGGGATCCTCAGCAGTCATTTTATTTCTGTCTTATCGAGTTTTGAGTCATTGTTTACTCTAGTTGTGGGTGATTTATATTATGGATGTATTATTGAACACTCTTTTTTTTTTATGTCAGCTGCTTATGTATCGAGATAAGTGATGTTGGGTTAGGTTCATACGATGATGTCCGTTGCATATGGGCTTATTCTAACTTCTTTAGCTTCTTGTCTTAAATCCAGTCTTTTTATTTTATATCATCGTTGGGCGACTCGGGTATCCATTTCACTACTACTTGAGTCAACCTCGAGGCGGCCGACTCGGGGAGGCGAATTCGATTCTGACAATGCAATTAAAACTTGGTGTAAATTAGATTCACGCATGCACGGGCTAGATCTTGAACTCAAGAGTAGATACATATTTAGATCAAGTATAGTTTAATGCCTACACACTCGTTCAATTTCATTCGTTAGGTACTTCTGGACCTAGAAGAAACGATAGGCAGTAATCAAATTCAGAAAATCCATTCCATGTAATTGAATATGTATTCTTTATATAATATGAGTCTTCAGGTCTCATAAGTGAATTCATATGATTTCATATCATTGTCAAAATAATGGGGACATTGACATAATTTTTGATATTCAAAAAGCCCTTAATTTGTTGCCCGTCAATTTTAAGTCTTTATTAATCTCAACTAATCTTACGGAGTCTTGGTGATAATAATATTTTAAACTTTTTTAAAATGAGTCTTGAACACATCAAAATATTTAAATATATTTGAGCTAAATTAATATAATTTTTTCATAAAGTTGTGAATAATTTATTATGACCACAAATCTTGTGGGTTAGTCTATGAATCAATTATTAACCTACGTAATAAGTCAAACAAATAGGACAAATATATCCAAATGAATTAGTAATAAATATTTTGAGATTTAGTCAGTTAGGTAACATGACCATGCATCAAATATAAGGGAATATTAATACATACGCAGTACTTAAAATTAAAAACAAATTTAGCAATATTGACATACTCAATTTTTTTCTCTTCTCGTTTTGGGCACATAGTATTAAAGGCTTAGAAGAAATTAAATGTAATAACTATATTTTTTGTAGCATATATGTCGTTCAATCCTCGAGAATAAAGCAAAATCTTCAACAAATATTGATAAATTACTCAATAAATGTACGATGTAGAACAAATGAGCAGTTGAGTTCGAGTACTCGGATGCAGTTTAGTTCTAGAAAGTATATAGAAGCTATTCTAATGCTTTTCACGGCCCATTCCTCACGACCTTTGTATTCACTTTCAGGTTGGTTAAAGTTTCGTGTTGATAGCGATGTTATGAATTTAGCGAAGAACAAAGTAAAAGAGAGAAATAATAGAGAATGAGGAGGAAAATTATTTTATTGATTATGTAATTGTACTTTATCCAATACAGTGAGTTTATTTATAGAGTTTGATATATATCATGTAAGGTAATTAATTGATAAATAAGTAATTTAATGGTAAAAGCAAGTAAAATTGTAAGCTGCAATGAATTAAATTTCGTTTAACTTTGTTGAATGAGAACGTCATGATATTTTATAACACATTTAATATATTTTTAATCAAATATTATTATAAAATTAATTAAGATTAAAATTTAAAACTAAATAATGTTCATGAAATAGAAGTAACAACATTACTTTTAAATTAAATAATCAACTATTTCCAAATAATTTTTTTTGATCCAATTCGATTATTTCACGACGAATTTAAGTATTCTTTAATCCATATTGTAACAGTTGACTTTGACTTTGATCCAATGTCCCAAACCACACCCAAGGACCTAGGTGACTAACCATATTCACACCAAATCGAACCCTACTCTCTCTCTCTCTCTCTCTCTCTTCAATGGAGGTCAGTAGTTACACCTCTGATATGGGAACAATTATGGCATACTCTGCTATAGAAGTAGTGGTAGTTGAGACCATTTTGGTTGCTCACAGATCTATAGCTACCCTTCTCATGCTGGTACACCTTTGATTTTCTTGATAAATTAATTACTCCTTTACCCTTTTCAACTTCTTACATGTTAAGCTTTATTATGTTTGTTACTACTTTGTTTGACCATTTTAAGTCTCATTTACGCTTATAAGTTACTTGTTGTTTGACTATGTTTTTGTGTTGTTTTGTATGAATTTCAAGAAAGTTTGCATTTTTATGGGTTGCTAGTATTGGTTGACTATTGGGTATATATTAGTTGCTACTTTGTTTAACCGTTTTATGGCTTAATTATGTTTGTTAATTACTTTTTGTAACGGGGGATATCCTCGGGATGACGCAATAGCCTTGTTAATTACTTGTTTGACTAGTTTTTTTGTGTTGTTTTATGTGAATTTTTAAGCAAGATAGGATTTTTATGGGTTCTTAGTGTTGGTTGATTATTGGGTATTTGTTGCTTTGAGTTGATTATTTCTAGCTTTCTCATGCTGGTACAGCTTTCATTTCCTTGAAACTAATTAGTCCTTTACCCTTTTGAACTTCTCTCATGTTTTAACAACTGAACATTTTACAAAAAAGAAAAAATTCATTAGTTTAGTTGCATAATTAGTAGAAATCTGTGTCCGGGCTATGAATTTTACAAGATTCTCTTGTTTACAATCGATTTTAGTTAAACCAAACCAAACCAACCCAAGTTTTATCCCATTATATGTGTCCGGGTTATTCATCATTCACACCTATATCTACAACAGAAGTTGCAGATCATAGACTACTGATTTTGATATTGTAACGGGAGAGGCACCTGCTCTTGTTATCTAGTGACTTGAATGGAACACTGGAAGTATCCATACTTTTTGCTTCTAATCATTTTACACTAAAAGCTCATAATTATTAATGTTTTAGTTAAAGATTTATTGACCCTCTGTTTATTAAAACTCTGCTATATTCAGGCAGGATCTCTTCTGGAGGATAGAAGTGATATGACATTTGTCAAAGATAGGTAAATATTGATCTTCAGTTCCCTTATGCCAACTCTCAAATAACAATGCAAATACTGAATGAAGTGAATTTTACTATAATTGACAGGTTTCCCTTGGAGGAGCTCCATAAAGTTGAGAAGCCAACAACAGAAAACAGAGACGCTAGCGACTCAGAGAACGACGATGAGGAAGATGATGATGATGCTGGTGAGCAAGATGATGACGATGCAGGTGATGAGGACTTCTCAGGTGAAGAGGGTGCAGATGACGACGATGACGATGAAGGGGATCCCGAGGAGGAACCTGCAGCCAATGGCAATCGTGGAAATGACGATGATGAAGAAGATGACGATGAGGAAGGCGAGGATGATGAGGAAGGCGAGGATGATGAGGAAGAAGATGAGGACGATGAGGAAGACGAGGACCAACCACCAGCAAAGAAAAGGAAATAAAGATGTTTGCGAATGCTATCTGTGATATTGCTTTGTCTGGATTGAGATGTGTAATCGGTCGAAGATTTAACTTGCATGTTACTTAGCTTAGGATATTAACTTCTTTAGGTTAAACTGCGTCTAATTATCATTCGACCGAGTTTCCATTATCTGTTGTATTATGTTGAATAAATCATGTTTCTTGAATGTGTTTTTTGCTACTTACATCTCTACTGTTTTTAAAGCCAATGAGGTTATATACTTACATGTTACCTTCTAACTTGGCTAATTGTAGAAATCACCATCAAAATGTCGGTCTTTTTCCTTGCATCAAGACAGAGGTAGATTGAAAAAGAATTGTACGGAGGTATATGAAAGGTCTGAGTCTATGGAGACTTAACAAAAGGGATAATCCAACCTCATTGATGTACTGAGAACTCAAAATGCTTTATTATTATTTACAACAGATGTTATATTAAAGGACTCATGTTGATGACACAAAAAGAATAGAAAACTACATATGTGAAGAAATCTAGTGTATTTCAAGATATAAGAACACAACTGCCAAGCAAGATCAGCAGTTGCAGGAGTGTGATGCTAGTAGTTGAATTTCAAAACTAAGAAACATTTTTTCATCATTATGCATAGAACAAAGAAAAGAAACCTACCAAATGAATCACATTAAGCATCTCTAATCTTTTAGATAGATTCAAACAATTCTGTATAGGGGAAACCTAGCCACCTGTTGGGACTTGGGAGTTAGCTGCTCCCTAAGATACCATCTCTAGAGACAATTTTTGTAATTTCACAATTGAAACGGAAAGGAAGAAAAGGAAAAACCCAACTCAGCCAAACCCCTTGGTTCCCATTGAACACTTCAAACAGAAGTTAGCCAACTAATGGCGATTATAGTTTCTGTCGATCTGTCCAATTTCCACAACAACAACATTCGCAGATGTATAACTTATAACATTATGTCCCGCTAAACTAGTGCATCCACAACAGCTTTAGTAGCTCGAATATTTCAATTGTCGCCCTTCAAATTACAAGTTATTGCTTGCTAAATTGCTCCGGGGGTGAGGAAGTAACAAAGGCTTGTGATGGAAGGATGGAGTAGGGCAGACAGTCTGCTCACCACTGTGAGGGCATATCATGAGGCGGGGGCAAGCTTTATATTTCATGGTCAAATAGTGAAACTGCCCAAGTTGTCCTAGAATAATTTGTGTTAACCAGTGATTTCCAAGATAACTAAATCATTAACCTTCAAAATGAACCACTACGAACTATGAAGCACCCTTAAGATCAGAACAAAATTAACAAAATTTGCTTCACAATGCATAGAAAATGATATTTCCTCAAGACCGAAATTATAAAAATGTAGAGCTTAACAAAATACATATCACAATGCTTAACAAGCAATATAAAACTTTAACATCATAAATAAACTGCATCAATACATTACTAATAAACCAGATGCCTCAAAGTCTCAAACATCCAATTATTCCATAAATCAAACATTATGCTAGCAATCAGAATCTCAACGAAGTATAACAAACGATCTATTCCCCGATCAGGGCAACTTCCCAGACATAAAAGTAGCGAACTTCGACTTGTTCGAATACTCATACTCCACCCCATTCTCCATCAAAAGCCTCTCAATCCTCCCCTTAACCTTCTCCGCCTCAACACTCTCACACTCCACTTCATAACACGTCCCGAACTCGAAAACCGACTCGTCTACCTCCAATTTCACCCCCTCCCAATCAAACACATTCCTCACATTCCTAAACCCACCCAACCCCACAAACCCCTCCACCCCAAATTCCTCTTTTACCCTCTTAACCACCCTACTAACCCCCCCTAACTCAACCAAATTCTCCACATTTTCGACACATTTGTACCCGATTTCGGGGGCAATTTCTTCCTCATCTTCCTCAACTGTACTAACCCCATTAATAATAACTGCTTTAGCCTTTAAAGAAATAAAGCATTTGGGTATTTCGGTATTTTCGTAGAAGCGAATACGAAGGATGGCTCGGCTCGAACTGAGTTCTCGAGCCGAGCCGTCGAAAAAGGTGTTTGTTTGGAAATGTGTAGCGATTTTATAGGCGGAGAGTAATGAAAGGAGCTTTTGGTGAGCTGTGGCATTTGCAAGCTTGAGTTTCACTTCAATCTCCATTTTTTCAATCTGAGTTTTCTCTGAGGATTTGGTTTCAAATGCTCACAGATTCATTTCGAAGATTTGATATCGAATGCTGGACAATTCAATTCCAATTTCAAACCTTAATTTTAAATTCGATCCATTTATAAAATTGACTGCAAGTAAATGTGTTATAATTATTAAATTAATAATATTTGTTAATAATACGTTTGAGCACTCGATGTCTCAATATATGGTAATAATGCTATTAATAATACATTAAAAATTGAATTTTGTTAACGAAAATATTCAAATTAACTCGACATTAAGTGGAAAGAGACCAGGTTCGACTCGACCTCAAAATGAACCAATTCTAACTTGAAAAATGATCTTTCTCATTCTTGAAGAATGAGGGGCAAAGCAATCGATTGAGAAAAATCGTGATTGGATTCGTTTTTTAACCATCAATTACTAATTATTCATTATTTCAATAAATATAAAATTCATATAATTAGATTCATCTTTTGAAATAATTTCATCATATTACTCTTTTATAATAGTTGAAAATATAGTTTAATAATAATCTATATCATATTATAAAGTAGGAGTATGGTGAAAGTCTATCCCTTCATTGAGATGTTCATGTATCATGATTATATTTATTTATCATTTGTCCAATTTTAATAACCAACTTAAAAAATAATCACCCATAAATTCATTGTAGAGTAGTTATTGATCAATATATGAAAAGTCAATCATTTTGGATCGAATGATTATTTATTTTCCTCTTTGACCCCTACTTGAAATTGTATTATTCCAAAGACCAAAACCAAAAGAATACAGTGTCCCAAAAATGTCATCTTGGTTGTCACTTTTCAACTCCGATGACCCCCCCGTTGACCACCGGTCAAACCACCCATCCTCCGCCGCCGCCCCCTCTTCCTCCGCCGTTATTACCACTCTCTCCCACCGACTCCGTGGCGTCGCCGCCTTCCTCACCCCCCCTCCTAACGAAGAAGTTGATACCCAAAAAACATCATCTTTGTCTCCTAAAATGAGAGGAATTAAACAAGATTTAGTTGAAATTGAAGAAACTGTGAAAATCCAATTTTCTTTATTGTCAAATAAGTTCACTTCTGGGTTTTTCAACTTCAATAGTCAAACTAATATTAATTCTGAAGAAGATTTTGATAATGTTACTGTTAACGACGATGATGATGATGATGATGATGAGGTGATGAGTGGTGGGAATTAGGGAGGAAATAGTGGAATTTGTGAGGGAATTATCGAATCGTGGAGAGTTTTGGATTGATTTTCCAATCAGATTACAGGAAGGTGAGGTTTTTATGCTGTTCTAGTTTATGTGCTTTGATATTTGACAATGTGGAATTGTTTATGTTTATGTACTACCCCTGTCCCAAAAAGATTGTCCAGTTTGGATTTTGATAGCCAATTGTAGTTTTGAGTAGAGTAATACAGTTATGGATTGATTTTCTGATTAGATTACCCGGAGGTGATGTTTTTATGATGAAAATGATATGTTTATGTACTACCTTTGTTTCTAAAAAATTGTCCAGTTTGGATTATGATAGTTGAACTTACTTAGTCTTAAAAGAATTATCGAATCGTGGAGAGTTTTGGATTGATTTTGCTACCAGATTACCGGAAGTTGAGGTTTTTATGATGTACCCTCTTTCACATTTACGTATTTCACTGTGTGGAATCGTTCATGTTTATGTTTTTGTATTACCGCTGTGTCCCAAAAAGATTGTCCAGTTTTAGATTTTGATGATTGGACTTAAATGTTTTTGTATGTGTTGTATAGTATTATGGGGAAAATATAACAAATGATTGTATTTTTAAGGTAATTTGATACTATGGTAGTTTTGATTTACATGGAAGTTGTGTGTGTCGATTTAGGTTGTAAAGTTTGTGAATTTAGACCATTGTTAATCGAATTGGACGATCTTTTTGGGATGGTAGTAAAGTATGAGTAATCTTCTTGATTAGTTGCAGTGCATATGTTTATGATCACCTACTTTCGAAGTGATTGTGATTATTGTTCAGTCTTTACTTGTTAGTATGAAAAAGTACGAAAAAGATCACAATCATTTGATACAAATTATTGTGAATGAAAGTTTATGTTAGTTCAGCTTAGTTTACTCTGATTCTTGTTTATGTATCTATTTCAGCTAAATTTGACTTCTGCTTCATTTATGTATTTTAAGAGTGAAACAATTAAGTAATGTTAATTATGTTATAAATGTCAATCTCGGAGAATGTTTTCATTCTTGATCTGTTGATAGCAGACCAATGTTTCTAATTTTCATGGTAGACTATTTGTTTTGGCAAGGTATGAATTCATGATGAAATTGACACGACATCGGTACTGAATTTGACTAATTTATCATCCAAGTTTAGTTTTTGATTTTGTCCTATTGCCACATGCTGGTCGACTATCATATTCTCCGATTTTTATTATTGTTAAGTATGTGCTGTGTCGACTTATTAGATCTCCCTGCCCAACGTGGAGAAAGTTAAAGGTGGAAAACAATTAGATGAAAAACATTACTAATGTTTTATACATAAGAATCTATCAGGAGCCAGAATATAGGTAAAGAAATCATTGAGAGGAAATGAGAAATGTCTGGTTCCTGTAGACTTGCATGTGTAATTATGTACATGCTTGATGTACTTGGAAATCTCATTAAGTCCTATCAAACCGTATTCCCTAAGATAGTCATTCTTGCGGACTATGTCAATTTGCTTAATAACAAGAAACATCGTTTAAGTTGACTGAACGGGGAAGGTGAGAGTGACAAAATATTGCACATCTTAAAGAAGACGTAGTTTTTTGTGCTAGCTTCTTGTTGTCTGTTCCTTCAAAAATTTGTCCAGATCTTATGGAGCTCTGTTTTGTTGCTTGTGAAACCGATTTGAGTTATTGAGTTTTCAAGTCATGGATAAAAAGCTGTCCGTTTATGCAAGACAGTAAATTGTGATTTTCTTTTTGGTCTGGTGCCTTTTCCAGTGAGCATCTTTTTCTTTTTTAAATCTGCTCGTCATTATATCAACTTTTTATCCAAATTTCTTTTCTTTTTCCATTGAAAGCAATAATCACAACCACAATTCAAGAAATATAAAGCAATGCTTCAATTCTAGTTATTCTGTATTTGCTAATGCTGTCTTATAAGTTATTTCTGTATCTAAATTTATGTTGAAGATAGCACTGATCTATAAAAATGTGTGTTTCAGATTTTAATATGTCTGATAGTCAGAGAGAACATAGTGCAGCTATTGAACATTTGGTACCCAGCCTTCAGTCTTTGAGGCAGAAAATTTGCAGTTATATGAGTGAGGGACATTTTTGGATGATCTACTTCACTATATTGCTTCCAAGGTTCAATGAAAGTGATCGGGCGTATCTATCAACTCCTGAGGTAAGTTGTCTTATTGAACCTGCTTTCATATTCTAAGCTTACTTCAAGAACTTGACTTTGGAGTTTGGACAAAAGGAACAAAAATTTGAATTATGTCATTGGTAATCCATGTCAATGATCAAATTTGTAACTTGAGAAGGAAGGGGTTTGTAGGATATTTAATTGTTATAGAGTGTTGAACGAAGACTTCGTTTCAATATTGTCATTGCCACATAGTCAGGAGATGCTTAGGTCGGTATCAACAAGATTAATATTGTGTTACATCTTAAAGATGTTGATCACTTGCAGATTGTTGAGTTGAGGGAGACACTCATGTCGAAACTGCAAAGTGATAAAAATACTGTAGTAGATTCACCTGAGAATTCTGAGGCTGACATTTCAATAGAAGAGGATGTCCAAGATGGGAAGGAAGGTCAAGAACTCCTAATTGAAGAGATCATTGCAGCCGACACTCCTGGTGTTCCTCGAGAAGCAGATGGAGTTAATAGTGACAAACCAGAGCAGTGGGTGGAAGGTGAAGGTGGTTTGGAGGAACTATCTTTTAGTGATTTGGAGGATGTTGATACAGATCTATCAGACGGGCAGGCTCGATTGAGGTCAGGACTACAGGGTGCGGCTTCGGCACTTAGTGAACGCCTCGAGTGGATTCAACTGGATGAAAGATCAGCAGCTCATAGTTCGGATCATCAGAAGGCTAGCCAATCGATGCTACCTGGAAAAGATTCTGAAGGCGAGGATTCAAATGGCTGGGACCATGTCGATGATGCTGACATAGAAAGCTTGATGTCTGCTTGAATGATCCTCAAACCTAAAAATCTTCTCCCCTCCCCCTTTCCATAGCCTATAAAAATTTGTAGGATGCGACTTTGGAATTGAAAGATAAGGTCTGGTACATATGATGAATGTGGACATCAATTAGTAGTTATTTTAGGATAGTAATTTTAGCACTCGGTGAATCAATAACCTCGCTCCTTTTTATGGTGTACATTACTGTAATTTGTCATTGGATAATCATGTTCGACGTCTCATCTAACACCATGACGAGTGTAAGTGAAAATTGGAGTGAGATTATCAATGAATAGTATGCTAAAACTATCACCCTTACCTTAATTCGGCCCGATGATGCATATTAGTACAAATTATTTATAAATGCAACATTAATATTTTCCTATGCTAAAATTATTGTGATAGTCAGTCCTTGTAGATTAAAAACTGTTTCTGTTGATGTATTTAAAGCTGGTATGACATAGTCTTCTTGCTTTCAGTGTTAGGTATGGATTGATGGACCACATTACTGTTTGTAATTGTTCTTCCAGATACCTCATATCCCCAAAAATGGAAGATGATGGATATATACGTAGCACATTTTTCATCCATAAAGTTTCACCAGTTTTATGCATACTCAATTTCATTTTTCTCTATTTAACAATTTCTCACCCATTCTTTTGTAAATAACATATATTCTCTCTAAAAAGGATACAAAATTTATTAAAAGTTTGAATAGATATGCAATATTCAAAATTTTATAGTACAATAAATTTTAGCAAATCTTTCAAATTTTTGTCATATCTATTAATCTTTTAAATTGATTCCTAAATTTTCAGGACTGATGAGTTCATTCTACTATTCGAATGAAGTTTGATGTATGAATTATATATACATACCAATATACCAGACAGGTTAAGTCAATGGTAACTTGTTACTGAACTACAGTATTATACTATTTCATTCACCTTGGGAAAGAAACATCCTCTCAAGTCCAAAACTTTACCATGAAAAATTAGGGTTTGTTTTAATAAGAAAATTAATGTCACAATAATCAACCGTTATAATTTAAAGCCACCGTTCTTTAATAAATCTATAGGGTCACGTGATAACTTTGTTACACTTCTTGAGACCAAATTGATAATTACCACATTTTGAGTGAAAATAAAAAAATCGACCAGAAAGAACAGTAGGGTTTTGGTGGACCATTTTACGTACAAGCTAGTGAGCTTGCACTGCTAATCATGCTGCACCAAAACTGAAGTATTCATATGAAATGTCAAATAATTCGATTGACATTGTCAGTACAATTATTTCAAGAAAATAAACTGTAGTTGACTAGTTGTTCTTCTCTAATCTATTGATAAAGAGCAGGTGCTTCAGTAACAATATATATTTCTATATAGTGTTCAATTTAATTCTCTTTTCTCCACTTTTCCTCTTGAAATTATTTTTCATTAAAGTACACCAGGATAATAATTTCTTTTTTGGCTTTTTTAGTTGGATATCTATTAGAGTATGCTGAAATTTGTTGGAAAAATAAATGGTATGGTGACTTTATTTGTGTGGAGGAATACTTTTCGCGATTCAAAAAGCACAAGATAGGATTGGATGATATTATTGAAGAAGAAAAAATGTGTGCATTCATCATGATGTGAATGTAACATGATGAAGTAGCAATAATCGCTTTTCATATTATTATAAAATTTCCAAAATTGATACTTCCCATATCTTGATATAGGTAGTGATCGTTAAGTAAAAGTTTATTATTGTTTTAAATAAATTGATCTTTTATATTACAAATACAATTTTATTTAGATAATTGCACATTGACCAAAGTTTGGCAAGTAAAAGTCAAGACGTAGTCATAATCGGATTTTATGTTATTGCAAATTAATCTTTGGAGTTATATAAATATTTTATTATAGTCATGAACTTTGATAAAGTGTTACATACTACTATACTAGCGATGAACATACATGCAATACTACTTATGTAACTTCAAGAACATTATTTTAAATGCTTAATTTTCACTAACACGATTTTGAGGAATTAAGTCTTATTTTTAAAACTATGAATATCAATTTTACTTGTATATCGAGGATGGTAATTTAGATTGGATTAAACAATTGAGTTTTTTTTTTATATAATCTTATACAATTGAGTTTACTTACAAGTAATGTACTCCGTACTAAATTTATCAATTCAACGACTGCAGACGCTGATGGCCCCCTAAATCCCTAATGTATGTACTTTTTCATGATGAAAATCCAGACTGATTTCTTGATGATGGTAGATTGATTGGTAGATAAAAGTTCAATTCCCAATTTCCATTCAATTTGTCTGGAGTCTGGACCACTTTATTACACATCCAATAGATTCAAGGCCATGCCTCAAATGTACTTGCACCATTTAAATAATTCTTAGATCTTACAAGTAGAATTTTATTCCGAGATGATTTCAGCAATCAAATGGTAATTTTCCTACTTTACTGCTCCTACATATGACTGTAAAATGTTCAAGAGCAGACACAATAATGTATTATTTTCATAAAATTGGACACTTTATATCCAACATAATATACCATGCATAATGTCTTATTTTCATATCATTTCACGTATGGCATGATTAAATTATATAAGGATCAGATGTACCCATAAAAATGTTTATAAAGACATATAATGTCAGTGTTAACCAGGTAAATAAACAACATAGAGATAACATAATTTAAAAGAAATAAAGTCAACTACTACTGCATATAATGAAACAGTTAAAACATAAATTTACTACACCAAAAACATATCAAGTAATCCATTTCAAAAATACATCACCAGAAATGCTTGGGTCGTGAAGGAGAAAATTACCATTTTAATGGATTTATCTTTATTTTAAGAAAACACTAATTAAGAGAGAAGTCCAAAATTACCATGTCTTCCCACAGCATTCTTGAACTTCAAACATTGGTCTTGAAACATATGTTTGAAGAACAAATTCAGAAGAGAATGAAGTTCAAGAAAGCTGTGGAAAAGCATGATAGGACTTGTTGAAGCATCAGTTGAGTGTTGCAATTTGAGGGATGATGATGAGATAGAGAGGAGTTGGTTGTTGATAAAAAGAGTTATCAGATAGAAGTACCTTAGTATATATAGAAATAACTCATCTCTAGCTAGCAGTATGGACTATTGGGGCCACTTATGGGTCACCTTCACCCTTCTATGCCTCATTTCATTATGATCTAGTTATGATATAGTGAGAAAAATATATTTTGGTACAATGGTAAAGGTTAAAAAACTTATATTTTCATGTTTTTGGAATAATTTTTTTTAAAGTTTACTATATCTTGAATATAATAAAATAAAATAAAATAAAACCTCTTATTTATTGTGAAATATGTAGATAGTACATGTATGCACTAGTTAATTTGTTATTATAGGGATAAGATTGTATATGATTTGATTGCTTAAGGGTGGCCCTTTAGATTGTATATTATTGGTATTGTTGTTTGTTGAATGGTTGAAAACATAAATAGGTTTTAATAGTATAGAATTCGTATACTCATACATCTAGATATAAATTACTATGTAGTATCAAAAATAGATTTGACTTATTCTTATTGATATAAAGGAGTATTGTGTATGAGTTTGATGTACAAATTAATAACTTATACTTGTATACATAGAAGGACGTCGGAGTCAAATTTTAGTGGTGCAAATTGTAAATTTTTTTTTGGAATCGACATCGTTTTAATCGATTTTTTTTTTTTAAAAAAAAAAACTTAGGCCAAAACATGGTCGTTTTTAAACCTAGCATTTTTATGCTACTAATCAATCAAAACAAATTTATACACTACTCTACAACTAGAGTTGTTATCGAGCCGAGCCCGACTTGGGTTTTTTTTTCCTCGGCTTTGTGTTGGCTCACCGAAGCGAGCCAAAACCGAGATGTGCTCCGAGCTAGAGAAATTGGTTCTTCACATTACTAAATTATAAGAGGTTAATTGCCAAATCGAATAATTACTAAATTATAAGAAAGTAACCTGATTTGCAAGAATTATTAGAAGTTTTGAGATAATATTTCGTAATTATACAATGGACAATCAATTTATAATATAAATTTGGCAAATAAAAAGGCTCTAAGTTATTAGTAGAATTATAGAAAAGATTGAAAATATAAATTAGGAGCCACAAAATTAAAATTATTATGTTTTACCTTAACTAGCATGCCATATTGGATTGAGGAAAAGAATAAAAATGTTACTCCCATATTGAGTTGAGAAAAAAAGAATAAAAAAGGTATTAGGAGCTGGATTCGAATACTGCCCAACAACTAGTTAGTTTATGTTAAATACCAGTTGCTCTAGACATCAGTTTATTCAAATTTGCCAATGCTTCATTATCATAAATGATATATAATAGATAATTTTTAAAAAAAATGATGATGATTGTAAAATACATGAAAAATACTCTATATTTTATAATTACCAATCATGAATAGCTAAAACTTTTACTATACTTTTAGCAATAATAATAATGGAGTGTAAATTTAAGGTGATGGAACATATACCAATCAAGAATTACAGTGAAGTTCCAAAAACATGCAGTGTGAGGGTACTATGATTGAAAAGTTGAAGCGTGCACATGCATGAGTTATTGAGTTATCAGACTACTGATGACAACAACTATGTTTATGTTATACCCAAAATGAATGAAATGGTACTCATACACAAAGTGAGGTCAAATTTGTTTGTGCATTTATGGATCTTATTCAATGGCTTGAGTCATCTTCTTGATTAAACTTTAGTTCACGGGAAGCCACAAAATTACATAATGGTTGGTTGAGATTATGAGATGCGATATTAGTGGGCAAGTCCAGGGTGTTCATAGGGAACGTTAACTTTCCCCAGATCCAAATTATCTACCAAAATTTGTGAAAAAACATGAAGAAAAAAAGACTTCACTTTTGTCTCATGAAGAATTTATGAAAATGATGATGGTATATGGACCATTTCTCGATTTGTGCACGTCGTCTTTTGGTCATGCCCAGTCGATTTAGGACGATTCCTTTAACACCGCTAGCAAATTCAACCATTTTCGCAGCTTGAATCTCGTTTAATCCATAAACGCATGCAATCCCATCTCCAACTGAGACCATTCAACCGATCTCATCAAGTTGAAAATTAGCATAAAAGTTGCTGATTCAACTTTGTAATAGACTTGTTAGCTCTACTGCAGTCGGTAAAAGTAGTAGAATAGGTTAGTAAGGCAAACTGCTGCAGAAAATCAGCTAACATATCTATCTATGATCGAACACAGATATAAAAAGAAACCAGAGAGATAAGTTTGTGTCCTATGTATACTTCTTTGTGACTTTTAAACTATGAAAATGAAGATAATTTGAATACAACATTGTAAGAGTTGCAGCATTTCCAGAGCACACTTACATTAGTAGTCTAGACCCGCGCAACCTTAATCGCCATACGCCTTTATCAGACTCGAATGGCAAAATTATCTGATATAGTGCAGCTATTACAAGTCAATCGGACAGGAGAGTTAATGAACCTTTCCTTTCTAATTAACAGTTTGAACTGCTCTATCGAAAATCTCCTCTGCCGCGGATGCACATTTGACAAGAATAGTCAATTTCAACTGGCTGCAAAATCCAGTCAATCGAAATGGAGTGTGAGAAGTCATTTGAAATTGCTAAAAAATGGAGTTTCACTCATCATAATAATCCAAATAAACCAACAAGCCAAATGGTAGAATTATAATTTTTGAACAACTAACACACACTTGGAAGGGGGCAGGGGTTTGGTCTCGTGGTAGGACTCATGCTCTATTGGATAGATGAGACTCTTGGATATAATTGAATCAATCAAAATAGCTCATTACGCTATCTTGTACAGTCGTAGATAGTGTTTGCACTATAGGCCAATTCGAAAACAGCCTCCTTGTCATTGAGTAACAATTCCATTGAAATTGAAGTAGATTACACATTTGATTTAGGCGTGATTTTAGTGTAAGCCTACCTCAGCTGACATCTAATATACCACACTTAACATATATATTGGTGATTTGGTGGTAGCTAAAGAGACCTCTGAGTGTAACTTATTGTAATTAAAAGTTGACTAATTATATTGATTGGTTTATTGATATGTGGACTTCGTCATCACCACTTTTAAATACAAGTTGTGGAGGATTTGTTGACTGGAGATTCCTACATATTCTGTTAGGCGTCATGTTATTAGCAGTTGTTATTTCAAAAGTATTGTCATCTTTTCTCCCCTTTTTTCTAAACCACCTCAGCAGTTGTAATCTTCTTCTCTTTTTTTAAATAAAGAGGAAGCAGAGCAAAAAATAGTTATAATTATATGCAGTGACGGAACCAAAAAGTTTATATAGGAACAAAAAATATACAAATTCTGAATCAGTTTGGTCTCTTTGATATTATGTTGACTGAAAACATCATCACATATTCACATGTCGACGCTGGTGAACATTCTAGCATATTAGTTGTAACATTGAGTGTTTTTGTTAGGTTCTGATTTCTGAAGAATTATTTAGCTCATCAATAGTAGTGATAGAATGAATATATGATCACTTTTTTCCTAACATAACTACCTTGTTGATTAAGTATTACTCAATTTTTACTTCAAATTGATCTTGTCAAAACACACATACATACATAAATAATATTCAATATACAAAATGTGAACATTCAATATTTTATGGGTATAGCATCTTCTATTATAAGTTAGGCCCTATAATAAGTTATTGATATAAACTCAAAACTAAGTGGATAGGCTATATATTCATTCCAAACTAATTTACTATCCATTGATAAAATATGTCCAACTTATGATGAAGATAGCATTAATAGAGTAAATTGTGTACTGCACATGAATTTTTAGCCTTTAAAGGTATCTACAAACACACAAATGAACCCTAACATCCATATCACCATTGTAAATAGGTAAGGATTAATTAAGAATGCATGACGAATTTACCATTCTACCACCATGGCATGAACTAACCATACTACCATAGTATAAAAAGAAGATGAGTTTGTACAAATGAGAAGGGCAAATCTGTCAATCTACACATGGCACAATACACAAGGTAGAAAAAACTTGAAGCCAAGGTTAATAAGAGTAGGCCACACGATGATGGAGTCGATCCCTCAAAATTCCATTGTATAAGGCCATCTTATTTCCTTCCAATTCTTGCCTTCTTCCACTACCACCTTTCTTCACTAATATTCTGGATGCTTCTTTCTCTATTTTGCTACTATTACATTGTTGGATTTTATTATTATTATCATCATCATAAATAATCATCCTCTGTTTTCTTCTATACTCTTCATTGTTCCCTGTTGGGTCCACCACATCTTCTGCAAAATGCACCTTCTTTTTCTTTTTATCCTTCTTCCTATCTACATAACACATGCATCATACTAAAATATTTCAAGATTGTAAAAAAAATGTTTAACGAAAATATATTAATAATTGTATATAAAAACAATCTATTAAAAAAATAAAGAATAAGAGAAAGTACCATTATTAAATGAGAATATAACTCATCAACATCTATAAATATATTACAAAAAGTTATTGACAATACATGATCATCTATCTTATTTGTATGATTCTCATTTGGTTTATTATTTTACAATATCATGCACTATTTATTGTTGATGTAATAAGTAATTATAATGTAATTATTCAATATATTACATATAATACTGCGATGCATACACTATTGTGGAACACATATAAAACAGGATAGATAGAGGATCCTCTTATAACAAGGTAAACATAACTACAAAAATACTATTCCCAAAAAAAGGATGAAAAAGGTAAATGGTTTATGATTTATGAACAACATATATATACGACCATCTAACATCCTAGATTATAAGAAACTGTATAACAAAAATAAATAAATAAAATGAGACCAAACATTTATAATAAGAAGCAAGTTATAGTTAATGCATACCTAAGGAGAGGCAAGACCGTGGGAGAGGCTGCGAGTTGACTAAGAGGTGGTGGGTTGACTTTTGGAGGCGGAGAGCTAGCAAAATTACGGTGGCGGAAACAGCCATAGCGGTGGCCAAGAACATGCCATTAGAACTACTATTATTTGTTGTTGAAGACATGGAGGAGTTAATAAGTATGATGAAGAAATACTCCCCCTTTTGAGCAATGACCATATATTGTATGTGGATACTATACTCAAATATTATGTTTATAAGGTGTCACATATGCTGGTATGCACACATTTTATATAATATATAAATATTATGTGGATCAAATAGAAATTGAGGCTTCGTTAAAGTACAAAAAAGAATTAGTTAAATGGAATAGGGGACTGGGAAGATGATCGTATATAGTATTGGTTGGTTAAATAAAAGGTGATGATGATGGAGTGGATGAGCAAAATGTGAGGGCTAGTGGCTGCCTACTTGAGTTCGGCAATTTCTAGATTTAAAAATGTTTGTGGATGATGTCCCTTGTCACTTGTTGAAGAGGAACTTAATACTCCGTAGTAATAAGTAATAACTTATTATTTGAATGATCTTTTTTTACATTGTCCTACTAGTTAGAAGTTCCTTTGATTTGTCTTAGGTTATTCATATATTTGCCTCTTGAACTATCAAGGAAAGCCGGCTTATCGTATTTCGACTATCGCTTATTTCTGTGTTATTCCTGTCGCTTATCATTTTGCGCCAGCCCATAAACGTTTTTTTCTGGCCGCACCTCACCGATTTTTATAGCAAAATACATATTTTCGCTACAAAATAAATCCATTTTCATTTCAACAAGAATTCAAAGTATAGTAGCATTACTTACATAATACTAATGTTGCTAAAAGTTATGGACCAACCATAAACGAAAAATATTAGCACTGAAACGATAACAAATAATTTAAGTGACCAAACCTCGAAATAAACCGATAGCTCAGTGACCACATAAACCAAATTCGATAGCTCAGTGGGGCAAATGCGACTAGTCTTTGTCTTGCTAGTTAGAAGTTCTCGTATTACTGATGTAAGTATCTTTTGTGGAAAGTTACGGTTCATTAAGTTTTTTGTTCATTAATGATAAAAAATACAAATTATAACATTTTATGATATATTTTATTTTCTTTTGTAAGTATTTTAGGTAACTAAGAACGATCAGGTTGCACGTAAATATTTACATTTAAACTGAGATAATAAATAAAGTAATTAAATATTTAAGAAATTTATTAATTATACTTTTAATTTATATTATAATCTTTGTTTTGTCTGAGATTTATATGATCCTTAAAAATTTAATAATATAATTTTATTTAATAGATTTAAAAGTTTTATAATACACTACTTTATTTTCAAGGTTTAATAAAAGAATTCACATTATGTAATTTTATTTATTATTTTGAATTAAATTAACTTTGCGGATACATTTAATCATGTCGCCGAATGGATCATGACCGGCTATGACCAAATGGGCTTAGTTCATATTATGCTTGGTTGAATTTTTCGATTCATTAAAAAGCCTCCACACTTATATTTTCTTTTGAACCATCAATCTGGCCAAATATGGACCAAGTATGAGATTGTTAGATTTTTTTCCACTTTTCTTTTAATAAAAACGCACCTTATCTTATTTTATTTATCGTTCTAAAATATTACTTCTCAATTGACAATATGATAAATTATTCATAGTTGTACTATTCAATTTTATTTTATGTATATATTTTAAACATATATTTAATTGGTTGATTGATTCAATATATTTGCACAAACCTAATAATATCAAATTTTTTATGAATTTCAATTTTTAATACGAAACAACTACAGTAATATACATTGGACAAGCTCCTTGTTCAAATAATGAAATACCTAAACGAATTATATTAAAATTAATGGAATTAAGACGATATACCTAACTATTATATTCAGACGATAATTTTTAATAAAAAGTTAAATCTCAATCGTATATATGTGATTAATATTATCTTTATATGAAAACTTTTAAATTTTGGACATAAATAACAACTTTAATATAAATGTCACAATGTTTCATTCAAATAAGATTGGGTTATCAATTGGTATTACTCTTAATATTTATCAATAAAGTGAATTATATATCTATAATATACATATTCATGCATGTATTTTTTAGACCATAATATAGATGATTTATATTTCATATAGAGTAAAAATTAATATAAGTATTATTATGATAATCTAGTTTCATTTAGCTTACTAATTACTAATCAATATTAAACAGTAAAGATTGAATTATTTAATTACCTTTCATATATTGAATTCAACTATACTTAATTCTTGCATCTATAGTTTATAGATAAAGATATTTTTATTTAAGCATAAAACTAAAATGTTATATATTATAATAATAATAAAAAGTTGAAATAAAATATCAAAATCTATTACTCATTCCATACTAAGTGATTGTCATGCTTGATTTAAGTGCTCAAAGGCATCTAACCTAACGCTATCTACCTAGACCCCAAGAGATTATATCTACTCAATTTGTAGGCGTGGTTTCCCCACAAAAAAATTCATTACTAATTAACAAAAAAAGATAAATATATTTTTATTTAAACATCAAAATTAACGTGTTATATATGTTATTATAAAAAATTTTAAATTTTTGAAATAAAATATCCAAATCTACGCTTTGATTTCGCTTCAAATTATTAAACTTTTTACGCTTCATCGATAAACATAATTTTGATTTGAATTTTAATGTCAATAGTAAAGTATTTTCATATTATTTGATAATTTTCACCAAATATTATATAGAAATAAAATATTTGAATTTTAAAGATGAATCTGAAAAATCCAAATTTAAACTCTCGATAATCTATCGTGATGAATACCTGAAGATAGATACGTAACTCGATACTTTTTATTTCAATTGTTGAAATATAATACAAAATATCACATAATAATTTAGATATATATTCTTTAATAGTATTTTTGAATTAGAAAATTATTTTTTAATTATTAATTGAATAATTATTATAATTTTTAGTATGAGTAGTACTAATTCATTGCATTAAATGGAATTTATTTATTTATGATAAAATTAAAAAAATCAGCATAATATTATATCAAACACTTTATCTCGGCTTAGAAAGACAAGCTGAAGATTTTTATATAATTGAATTAAAATATCGATAATGAAAATATTTAATTAACATAAAGATGAAAAGTTTGTGAAACTTCGCGACATATTATAAAGAGAGTAAATAACTCCAACTATGTTTGAATCGCTTTATAGTTTTAGTCAAAAAAATTGTGACTTATTAATTATCAATTAAGAGGTGAGTTGTTTTAAAATTTTAGAAACATATTTTCCATCAATAGAAAATATTATAATAGCGATAATATATTAATTAGTAATGTAGTGCTTAAGAACAGAACTCATATTTATAAAGAAGCGAGACGTACTCATTTTCTCAACAAAAAAATCATTAATGCCATACTTTTAACTTTTTAGGTAATCTATACCAACTGCTTAATCTAATTTCGATATTAATATTTTAATTGTCAGATAAAATAATTTTATTAACGCTTACTTAATTTTTTCACTTATACCATCTTAACGATATATTTTAATACCTGTGACATTTTTACATCAAATTCGACACATAATACTATTACAAACGTATTATTGAATCAGCACATTCCTTTAAAAGAATCTAAATCATAAATAGGACAGGAAGAGGGTAACAAGGATCTCAATCGTTGTTGTAAAAGGTGTCAATTATAGATCAGCCAATTTTGTTGAAATTACTAAGCTTATTTTCACTTGTAGCAGCCATTGATGATTGTTGAAAGGAAGGTTCGTTGAGTCCTTGAAAATTTAATGTTGACAAGCAATTCACATGTTGCCACTTGCCAGTGGTGTGGTACGTCTGACCTTGGGACTGACCTTTCCATGTCTTGGTGTCTAGGGACGACAACCCACCAAAACTATGATGAAATAGGCATATAATTTTCATTACATTAAAAGACGACTTAGAGTAGAGGAGATTCTAAATAACACCTTGACTACACCAAAAACATCGAAATAAGCAAGTAAGCAACCATGTTTAAGTAATGAATACATGTTTCACTTCGGCATTACAATATAGACCTATGCTGTCGCTCATCATCTCTATTGATCCCAATAAAATTATTGACACAGATATATGTCCTGCGCTTAAAAAAATAGTTATTCAATATCATATAACTTAAACACGCCATTTATTATAATCCAACAACGCATTTGCATCAAGACCACAAGTGAAAAATTTGGGCATAAAAATACACCATAGTTTTTACATGATATCCTAAACAAATGTTTGTTTGGAGTAATCCAAGCAGTAGACACTGTGAAATTTCACTATACGTACTTTCTATGGTATGCTATAAGATTTAATCAAATAATATGAATCTACCAAGAAATTACAAACCACAAACCATTTAAGTAAAAAAAAACCAAGAAAAGTTTAAACCCTTTATGCATCACCAACTATCAAACTAAACTCCTAAAAGCTTAAATGCCAGACTTTTTAAGATAACTAAATTCACGATTTTTAACAAAATATCATGCTTTCTAGGATTAGTGTATTTAATTGTAAAATTGTATTGAAATGCATGTATGAGATACTAAAATATCGAAACAAATCCAGAAGAAAAATGATACTATATTTTAAGTTTGGGAGGATAAGAATGGTTTAGTTCCAATTGATATTAGTTAATCTTACGTAATGATATAGTTTTCTCTACAACTCATTTATGACAAGATTAATGCGTTAATATACATGAAATGTGATAGAGGATCTTATTCAATGACCTTTACACAACAAGTTTTTGATTACTGTCTAAGTTAACCATTGGATACAACTAAAGTTGGATTTTCCTTCACCAATGATTAAACTAGAGTGTGAGAAGAGCTAAGTATCGAGTTAGGCAGCCTCATTCTCTATAACAAACGTGGAACACCCTCCATAAAGGATCCTCTACCTTTTGGCTTTTGGAATTCGGATGCTCCATTCTTCGACATATGCTTGATTAATTGTATATAGCATTTTTTCAGATATCATGGTTCTAACTTTTGTGAAGCTGCATAAACATGAGGTATAGAAGGGGACAACCAAGAAAGTGTTTGTTGGGGCCGAACTGGACTTTGTTGTGTTCCTTATGTTCCTTCCTACCTTGCTTTGTTAACATTGATTTATATAGATCTTTGGCCTGTTAAAAAACATTGCTGGATCTGGATTCTGGATATTAACATACAATTCATCTAACCAGTCCAATCTTACAATTGAGGTGGACACGTGGCCGGATAATCAACAGCCACGTATATACAAACTTCAATTTTTAACATATAGAAAATAGGCTGCCGGCTACTGTGCACAAGCATTTAATTATCCAAAGACATCCGGGCCCATCCTACATTAATCCATCCGCTTTCATTAATCTGGCCCAAATTCCGCTCTAAATTAATCGAACCGTTAACCTCGACCGCTAACCCGATGTTATAGAATCCATTATATGAAGTTTTTTGATTTTGGGTTTTTTTTCCTTCCGATTTTTGGGGTTTCAAAGGCTTTTTACCCAATCTACCCGAAAACCGTAATCAAGATCCAACCCAGAGCGCTTTGACCTGGCTCATTCAAAAAAAATATCCTGAGCATATGCATCGTCCGCTTTCTACCCAACCTATGTTAGCGGTCTTGTCCGTATCGATATCCGGCGTGGTACACACTTGTTTGACCGACCTCCAAGGATCCAAGACCATTATGATAGGGCTCGAATCGACTCGAACTATAATACTAAATTTTTCTAGCATGTCTTCAAATCAATCGAACATAAAATATGGTTTGAATCTCAATCTAAAATATCTAATCAAATTTTCGAATCAAATTATTCAAATCAAACTTTATCTAGCGTTTTCATACCATCGAAGCTTCCGCCAAATGCCTATTTACACCAAAATGAATTCATGATATAATAATATTCCAAAATATACCTTAAACATAAAAGTAGATCTAAACGAGACAATGCCACGTTAGCATCCACATTAAAGTTCAAGTTATTAGCAAAAACCAAGTCAAACCCCCCTCCTTAACTAAATCAGATTTATCTCATCATCCTTAAACTACTTCCTCTCTCACTACCTCTCTTCTCGCTCTTCATTCCCTCCCTCAAGAACCCATCTTCCAGAAAATCATCAAAATGGGCAAAGGTGGACAATTAAGCAATGATGTAGTGAGAAAAATCCTGCTTTCATATACCTATGTTGCAATATGGATCTTTTTATCATTTACTGTTATTGTCTACAACAAATACATTCTTGATAAAAAAATGTATAATTGGCCCTACCCCATTTCCCTAACAATGATCCACATGGCTTTTTGTTCATCATTAGCATACATTCTTGTTAATGTTCTTAAGGTTGTTGAGCCTGTTACTATGTCATGGGATCTTTATTTGAAATCTGTTGTCCCAATTGGACTTTTATATTCTGTCTCATTATGGTTGTCCAATTCTGCTTATATATTTTTGTCAGTGAGTTTTATCCAGATGCTTAAGGCTTTGATGCCTGTTGCAGTTTATAGTATTGGGGTTATGTTCAAAAAGGAGTCTTTTAAATCTGAGACTATGGCTAATATGTTGAGTATTTCTGTTGGGGTTGCTATTGCTGCTTATGGGGAGGCTAGGTTTGATACATGGGGTGTGATATTGCAGTTGGGGGCTGTTTGTTTTGAGGCTACTAGGCTTGTTATGATTCAGATTTTGCTTACTAGTAAGGGTATTACATTGAATCCGATTACGAGTCTTTATTATGTTTCACCATGTTGTCTTGTGTTCTTGTTTTTCCCTTGGGTGTTTGTGGAGTATCCTATATTGAAGGAGACGTCGAGTTTCCATTTGGATTTTGTGATTTTCGGGACGAATTCGGCTGTTGCGTTTGCTTTGAATCTTGCTGTGTTCTTGCTTGTTGGGAAGACGTCGGCTTTGACTATGAATGTGGCTGGGGTGGTTAAGGATTGGCTGTTGATTGCTTTTTCGTGGTCGGTTATTAAGGATACTGTTACACCGATTAATTTGGCTGGGTATGGAGTGGCGTTCTTGGGTGTGGCGTATTACAATCATGCCAAGTTGCAGGCGTTGAAGGCGAAGGACGCTCAGAAGACGGCTCAGCAAGATGAAGAGGAAGGCAAATTGCTGGAGCAGAAGGAAGGCGGTAATAATGACCGTAATAATGACAGAAGGAGGAATGATTCTCAGGGTTGATTTGAGGTGATCTGATCTCATTCGATCTGCGGTAGGATGACTGATAAAGTTCAGATGATTTTGGTTCATAGTTTTTTTCAGGATGGTTTAGATTTTACTGCATTGAGCATGGAATTTAAGTAACTTCATATTATATTAATCTTTCTCTTGTTAGTTTTCATAATTTATTATGATCTCACATCATGCTGTTGAGCTTATTAGCCTAGATTATTGCTCACATAATCGGATCATGTATGTGAGTTGAGGCACTTTATTTAGTTTATTATAACTTGATCGCATAATATTATTGATATGTTCTGGTTCTTATTCTGTTGAAAAATACTTGCTGCGGTACTATCTTTGTTATAGTAAGTTTTATCATTGAGTTCCTTAAATTGACTTGTGTTCCTGAAAGTGTTCGACTTTTGAATTTCACTGTGTATGGTATAATAGTTAGAAGATTGAGAGGACGGGCATATAATTTACAGCATTAAGAAGCATACAAATTGTAGCCGGCGTGGATGCTGTCTAAGTGTTTGCTTTGTCATTATGCTTATGCCTAGTTTGTGATCTGGTATTGAAATTCTTGTTGATAAGTTATATATGACATTGTTGTGTGGTTGATTTGTTTTTTCAAGTTGGCCTAATGCAAGAACATAGAATGTGAATTTGGCCAAAACTGAAATCTTAAGAAAGGACTAGTCCTGGCCAAGAACTTTTCGTTCTTTGAACTAGGTAGTAGATAACCAAGTCAAGCCATTAAATGAGGTTAGCTATATTAATACGTCTCCATTCAACTTTATGTTAGCGTCATTTAGTGTCGACACAACTCCCACAAGAAAAGGGACTGATTATCAAACTGCCTCATTTTTCCTCATCAAATGGTCCTAGTTTATATGTAGTTGATTGTCCATAGATATCTCAGACACCTATCAAAGTTGACGGTTTCATCAGTACATTTTCTACATGTGAAACAGTGGAGATGAGATGCAAGCTTGTAGCCAAAGTTGCTGATCTAAACTAGCAAACTATTAACTAGCACTTTTGAGCATCATCAACCTGTAGAAATTACATGCCAAAGTTGATGATCCTAACACCACTAGAAGGCTATAGAATTAGATCTGGCATGTCGTAGTTTATCATACCCCCAAGCTTTCTTCCCCTCAAACAGAATATTTCTCCTTGAATCCATGCTCCATTATTTTTTCTTCATTCCAAAATATAAGGGTCCTTTAATTTTAATACAAATTCAAATTACATTCTCACACATTATTTTTCTTTCATTTTTGTCACTCAAAACAAGAACCTAATTTGAGATTATTATTTTTTTGATAAAAAAGTCTTTCAGATTTTGGGATGAAAGGAGTAATTTAAAACATCAACTATTAAACTCAACTACCACTAAATTTAATATTCTAGTTCTTAATCTATAAACTAAGTTAAACGTACTATATAGCATAAAGAGTATAAAGATATGTTTTATAATCGCTATATATACGCCTGCCATACAAATACATCATAAGTCATTCAATTCAATATACATATACTAGAAAAGTAGGGAATTATTTATCTCAACTCCACAAACTCACACGTATATACGTGTTAGCAATCAGGTCAACCTAAGACAGGATCTTATAGAAAGTATTTTAATAAAACTTTAACCTTTAGCGAATCGTGAACAAACCGCACTATACCGAACGCCATACTCGCTCTGCTCGAATAAAACGATTTGAATGCCTGGCTTCGATTCGAGCCCGAATGAATCCACACTAAGCTCGACACCCTGTCAATAAAAATTCTAAATTTCATGATAAAATAGGGAAGAAAATTAAAAATAAAAATATATGTAATTCTTAACCTGAATTGAATTTGGTACTCAACAGACCCTGCCCCTTTTTCTCCCTCTCAAGAATGTCCAAAAATGGCTTCAACATATATCATCCGCAGAGCAGCCTCTCGCCTTACCCTTTCTTCCCTTAGTCCAACTGGTGGCTGCTCCACCTTCTTCTCCGCCGCAGCACCACCTACCCACGGTGGTGCTCCGCCTCAAAACCTCTTCTGCAGCTCACTCTCGCCACCCATCCAATGCTACTCAACTAAATACCATTGTGATGATACTCTTGTAAGAGTTATTGATACAGAGATCCAATGTGCAGAAGAAGATGATGACCATGATAAGGTGTGACTATTCCCTCCATGTACATTTCAAAAATATTGTATAGTTTTATATTTCGATGTTAGCTTTTTAAAATATTTCAATATGGTTTATAATAATTGATGAAAAAATATATTAAAATATAGTATTTCAATGTGTTTTATTGTTAACATGATAATTTTAATTCACATTATAGTTATGTGTGTCTAGGAGAGTTGGGATAGTTTGTTGTACTTTATGTCACATTTTATGTTACACTTTGGTGATAATTGCACAAACAATCATTGTAGTTTGCCAAAAATCAAGATTAATACGCATGTGGTATGCATAAGCGCATTATTAGTCCCTAAAGTTATAAACATGTTGCACGAATGGTACTTTGTCAAACTACGGACTGTACACTAATGATTCATTAAGTTTTAGTCAAATATAACTAGGGAGTATAATTTAGTCAAATTTTATTGAAAAAAGTGTAATTAACGGCCAATGTTTCAAAAAGTTTTGTGGTGATACTGATTAATTGATTTGTTATATAGTTTGATGTTGGTCTGGTTTTCCATACTTCTCATATGGCATCTACAGGCGGGGGGGTCGTCGTTCTAGCTTAGTCTTAATTTTTCGTTTTACATTTGATTGTTGGATTCTAAAGTTATGTATAAGTACGTAGAATTATGTGATTCCTACACAAATTGTAAATATTACCATGAATATTTCTGGTATGTTCCGCAAGTTGTAAATGAATGTATGAGATGTATTTATTTCCGTAGGCTGAGAATGTTCCTGAGAGCTTTCCCTTCAAAATTGAGGATGCCCCCGGGCAGCAAACTGTGACACTCACCAGGGAATACCAGGGTCAAAGCATCACTGTTGAAGTTCACATGCCAGAACTTATAACAGGCGAGGAAAATGAGAATGAGAATGATGACAATGATGATTCCGAAACTGGGGATCAGACGCAACTTCCCATTGTTGTGAGAGTTTCCAAGAACGATGGACCATGCTTGGAGTTTAATGTTATTGCTTTTTCAGATGAAATTTTAATCGTCAGCTTGTCAATAAAGGATCCCAAGGCTGGAGAGGATCAAATTGCCTTTGAAGGACCTGATTTTAGGTAAGTTCAATTAGTAGATAGTTGTTTGCACTTCACTTTGGGTCAATTCGAAAACAGTCTCACTGTTATAACATGAATAAGGTTGTGTATTATCCGATCTCCTTATTCCTTTTAGGCGAGAGCCTCTTTGGAGGACACTGGGGCATGTTGGTGTTGATGTAGTTACTTTCCATTCATCAAGTTTTATCTGTTATTGTCTGATGTTGGGTGCTCAAGTTTTTGTTTGATGATTTTTCACCAGGGATTTGGATGAAAATCTTCAGAAGGCTTTCCACAAATATCTAGATATCAGGGGGATCAACCCTCCCACAACAAATTTCTTGCACGAGTATATGATTAACAAAGACAGAAGAAAATATGTAATGTGGTTGAAGAATGTTAAGAAGTTAGTTGAAGCTTAATATTGTGCAACTTCGTCATGGGAAGTAGGGATGTTTTCGCTTAATATTGTGCAACTTCGTCATGGGAAATAGGGATGCTTTGCCTCGATTGCTTGGCTTTTTTTCAATTTTTTAAGTAAGTGGAAACCGATGCTATAGGTTTTTTAAATATACAAACCATTTCTTTGCCACCATCTGGTTTGAATCCTGCTTTCAAATAGTCTCCAATAATCGCTTAGTCAATTCGGGTTCGGTCTGCTTCGGTTTTGTAACAATAATATAATACTCCATCCGTTTTTTTTAGTTGTCGTTTTAGCACTTTGCACATAGATTAAGAGAAAAAAAAAAAAGTAGTAAAAAATTGCATTGAAAATGTAGAATGGCAATTAATTTAAACAATATCATTGGTTGGTTGTTTATTTCAAGAGAAAAAGTAATAAAAAATTACATTGAAAATGTAAAAATACTATTTATTATGCTAAAACGACAACTATAAAAAAACAATTTTTTTGGCTAAAACGACAACTATAAAAAAACGGGAGGGAGTATAAAAAGTTCGTGATTTCAAATTAAAATAAAATACAAATAAATTTCAACCACATAGTCACATATACCAAATGCATGATATAATCATAGACAATCGTCCGAACAGATTGCTTACTACTTGATTAGTACCGGATAGTTTCAAACACATGCACAATAATAAATATAACTCCTTAAACAAATTACTAAACACATAATAATATTGATAACCAATTGTGATACTCATGATTTCAAACTGTAAATAGTACTCGTGGATAAACTAAAATAGTTATAAACTAAGAATATCACAAATATAAATATTTTAAACAAAATATATGTATTCGTTCGGGGCTTTGGTCGGTTTCGGGTTTATGCTAAACCGAAACCAATTAATTTTGTTTGTTTGATTTTTTTCTTAACATTTCGGTTCAATTCAATTTTTTCCTGCAACTAAATCGAGCAAAAATTCTGGGCTTTGACGGTTTTAAGCCGTTTAACTCTGATAACGTCCCTAATGGGAAGTGATACTTGCAAATTGTAACGATGAATGGACACGTAATGTGTTTTCCCTGTAAAGGGTTAAATGTATTTCATTGCATATATTTGAATGGTGTGATGATTATCGATGAATGAAATTACAACTAACGCAATGGTCATTAGAGGTAACGTACTAATTTACCATCTAAAATGTAAGACGGTAGTTATCAATATGTGGAGTGTAAAAATTATCGATCACCAATTCTTAACAAATTTTCGGTAAAAGCGTCATGATTGTGGGATGTAATGATTTTTATTTTATGGAAGAAACTTAAAAAATGGGTCATTTTATAATTAGTTTCTATACATCATCAATGAAGAAATGGCATTGCTGATTATGTGTCCGCATTTTTGTTTTGATGATTGGATTAAAATATTGATTTATTATCTAACATGTGATTGGGTTGTTTTTATATACTACGTGAAGAAGATATTTGCCGAGGACTTCAAAGTCGATATACTTATTTACAAAGACAAGACCATTTAGGTCAAGATATTCAAAGAACGATGCAATTTCAAATGGATTCAAAAGAAGAAGAGTATTCAAGAGTGTTAATGATATCGAGTGACGGGTACTATGACGCAGCTCTTGTTAAAGGTAAAAGTTAGCTTCCAATAATAGTTTAAAAAGTCTCTGAATAATCTTAGTTGAAGCTCTTGAGTACGAGATATTTTTCAAATTATTCTCGATAAAAAGTTGTTAACCGTTTAAAGTTTTTAAGAATATTTCATTAAAATAAAAATGATTTAAAATATTATTTTTATAAAATAGGGGTTTGAATTCATTTTATTAAAAGAGTTTGAAAAGAGCTTCAACGCTTTTCAATCGCCAAAATCGAAATTATAACGAAGCGAAATGAATTTTTAAAGAAGCCCCCGCAGAGGCCGACTGGTGAGCTTGCTCAACTCTGGAAGAAAATCGCTACCGGAGAGGCCGAATGAGGAGCCGACAGCCCAAAATTTGTCCTTTGACCGCTGGTACCTAATTTACACCATAAAAACTCCATTCAACCTCTTTCACTCCCAAGCCTTTCTCCTCTACATTTTGCTAGACATTTCTAAGACAAATTCTTTTATTTTGAACATCAAATCTCTCCAGAATAAGTGTCAATTTTGATTATCCTCTAGAGTTCGACTGGGACTGTGATTAACTTTTATATATGTAGATCATGATGTTAATAAGAATTCAAGTGTTTGTTGAATTGTTCAAGAGTAAAAAAAAACAAGTCACCAAGTTTATATCCACCAACAAGGAGATTCAAACAAGCTTCAACTTCATCCACTCGCTACGAGTTTATATAGAAATTTAAAATTGTAATACACTTATCTAATCCATTGAGAGATTATCTTGTTCAAGAGTAAAACTTTTCTTTGAAAAAAGGTTAACACAAGGTTCACAAGTAGGTATATGGTCTTCTTACTTGGAAGTGAGATCTATCAAGGTTGATTAGCGATATTGCTAATCGCTTCGTGGGTACTAGAAGGTTGTTCAAGGTCAGTAGATCTCTGAAAATAAGACAAGGTTCACGAGTAGTGGACTTCTTACTTAGAAGTGAACTCGATTATATAGATTGATAAAGAGATTGTTAATCGCTTCTAGTGAGTAGCTAGAAGGTTGTTCGAGGTCAGAGATTCAATGCTCGTGGCTTCCGGCGTCAGCCAGGCTTCGAAATTTTGCCGCTTATGCCAGTAGCTGAAGCGTTTAGTGGATTATTAGCTGCATCGGTATATACTGAAGTTGCTTGTTTGTACGCCCACGAGCGAATTAACTCCTGGGATAATGCTACAAGCATATTTCCAAAATCCTGGCAAGGTTGAAAAGCCGGGCGTCGAGCACCAGGCTTGGCCGAAGCTCGTTAAAACAATCAGATTAAGTTTTGCATTTCTCTATCCATCAACTCCTTTACCTATTGCTACATATTGATATGTTTTATAATTATGTTAATTGATTACATGTTTGATTGAGAATTATTGCATAACTTTATTGAGAATTAAATTCGACTAAACGTAATTAGTAACAATTACATATGCTCAAGCTGCTAAATATTTTGTCATAATAAATCAAATACACATTTGTTTACCTATCGCATGATCATATTTGTGTAGGTCTATTTCATTTGACTTTGTATACTACATGGTCACATACAAAGTGCTAAAAAGAGGTTAATCGGGTAATTGAACTTAAGAATTTTATAAATTCGAAAATTTGTATAATTCCGCTTATAACCTAATCTTACACCCTCCCCTCTGTGCTGTCATATAGTCTAACATTTTCAACTCTCAACCAAGCTTGTCAATAAAATTACCTCAGATACAAAAACATAATTATTGTAAAATAATTTTAAAACCAAAAAAACCAAAAAGATTCCAACTTTAATCTAAAATGAATAATTTATGTAGAAAAAACAATTTCGAAGAATCAAAAATCCATCCCAAAAAGATTATTATTCATTTCCAATTCAATATCCAATGTAACAAACACATAATCATGTAAATTAAAACAAATGTGAGAAAAGAATGTGAGATTCTGAAAAGAAAAATGAACAAATTGATAAAGCTAAATATCTGGAAGAGGAAAACGGCCGGGAGCGGTAGGAGATTGTGCCAAAGGCGCCAAGGCTGAAGCCGGAGAGGAGGAAGCGAGGCGAGGGCGAGTGCTGTGGTCAGCAGATGCTTAGCGCCGCTAAAGTTCGGTAATCTTCCGACACCGAAAAACTGCGCCGACAACCCACGCTGCTGCTAATCGAAAGGGTAACTCGAGTAATTTTTTACTGACAATTATCAGCAACCCGACCCAGCCGCATATTACTAGATAAAAATAAAATAAATATTATATGTTATAAAAACAAAATACTAATTTATTATAATTTTGGGCTTTAAATACAAAAATTTATTAAAATATTGTATAAAATAAAAAATTCAAATTTCTTAAAATAATATATATATTGTAAGAAATAAAAACACACTTTCTTAAATACAAAAAGTGCTCAAATTTCCTAAAGGACCGGGTAACGGCACTGGCCATACTGCTTTTAAAAAACCCGCTCGACACCCGATCAAGGTTAATCGAGCGGCACTCGAGTAATTTTTTCATTTGTTAATCTAAAGTACAGGTAATTACCCTACTGGCTAAAGAGAAAATTTGGGCTTCAACTCCGTACCCGCCGTACACGCGCCAAGTAGCGCATCACGCATGATGTCAGCTGGGGTCGAGATTTTAGTTTTACGCTTTGTTTTAAAAAAAAAATAATTGATCAAGGCTTCAAAAAGCGCCTCTTAGTTCTTCTCTTACATGGAGTTTTCACGTGCCTCCTAAGTAAGTGCCCTTTAAGCGTTTTTGTAATAAAGCGATTTAGTAGCAAATACTATCTACCATTTCACGATAGACTAGAATCATATTTTACAATAAACTAGGACTCGTAGTTAGCTGTGAATGAAATAATATTGATGATTTCATTATATCTAGCCAGATAACACAAAATCGTTAACTCTAAAAAGCTCATGAGTACGGATACAGGATGATATATAACTTATACAAATATATATATATATATATTCGTAGAAAAAATTGACCACCCCGATTTGTGCTGTGTAGTATCCTTACAGGGCCATGCTAATTTTAGCAACAAAGTGCTACACTCTAATAGGGAATACCAGGGTGAAAGCATCAGCGTCGAGGTTAGCATGCCTGACCTTACAGGAGAAGAAAATGAGAATGATGACGATGATGATTCTGAAACTGGGAATCAATCCCAACTTCCTATGGTTGTTAGAGTTTCGAAGAGAAATGGTCCATGCTTGGAGTTTGGTGTTACTGCTTGCTGATGAAATTGCTTATGAAGGACCGGATTTTGGGTAAGTGGTTACTTCCAATTTGTGAAATTTCGTATGTTATCTACTTGTTCATAACTTTTTTTTTTCATATGTATTCTTCTTCACGGATAATTAACATTTCCATTCTGTTATTCCTTCAACAGGGAATTGATGAAAATCTTCAGAACTCGTTCCGAAAGTATCTGGATATCAGGGAATCAACATTCACACAACAACTTTCTGCACAAGCATATGATTAACAAAGGCCACAGAGAATACTTAATGTTGTTGTTAATGTCAAGAAGTTTGTTGATGCTTAAATTGTGTAACTTCTGAAAGGAAACTTGCTTCTCAACATGTATGCACGTGATACAAACACGATATATGCACGCCGAACAATTCTAAATTAAGATGTAGTAGTTAGTTGTTATCTTCTATTCAAGAGAATGCTTACGCTGAATACCATTCAACTTTTTCTACGTCATGCTCACTCTTATTGGGCATAAACTTCAGCGAAAGTATTGCTCACGTAGCCAAGCGCATTTAATAGCATACTACTTCCTTGCTCGGCGTTTCAACCTTCAATACCCGGGCTTTTATCTAGCGGTGTAGTTTGGATTAGTTTGTTGTAATAACTTCATCCTAGTTATGTGCCTTGATAGAGTATGATGTATTTTGATCGATCAGATAAAGAGTAGAATCAATAAAAGCAAGAAAGTCTTTTATTCATTGAGCACTTCCTTTTGAATCAAAAGTTTTGTCTTCTTTATTTGCTTGCTAATCAATTTTTCATCAAACAACTTCCTTATTCGAATCTTATGTATTTACAACGATGAAAGTTGAGAAATGTGTTTGCCCTGGGATCATATGTAATTCGTTGCATATTTGGATCTGTTGAGGTTGTGAGACTTTATTTTGAACTAATAGTAAATGAATGGTGATTTATTAATTACACAATTCATTTAATAAATAATTGATGCTTTCGGACATAATTCAATCTAAGTATGAAAGAAAGCGTTAAATGTCAAAGACTCCTACTTCTTCACGCAGTAGTTCTAATCATGGCGTAATCTCGTATCAAGCTTGTTTAAAAGAAGCCTCGCCTCGACAAGTCGGCACACATCCCGCGATTCACCTCCCCCTCCGTGAAATCCCGCAGACGCAGACTCCTGAGAGGCCGCTAGCTTTGACGATTTCCACTTTTTTAATAAAAATTGACGCAGATAAGCAGGCCGAGCCATTAAAACAATAAACCAAAGATTACATATATTTTACCAATTTAATAAATAATTTAATATAAAGGTTGCACAATTTTAATTTATCATGTTATAAACGTGATCATATGTGACATATTTTTGTAATTTTAACAAGATCTGCATATACAAAACATTTATCTAAGTCCAATTTTCAATTTTTTTTCAAAGAGGATAATTAGTGGTTCGTCTCTTATTTCGTGTATGATTCGAACCTACAACCTTTTGGAAATAGTTGAAGTGTATTACCATTAGGCTATATTTCATTGTCCAATCATTAAATTACACCAACGATAAAACTAAACCTCGACTTTGTTCAAACATGAAAGATTATTTGTACAATTATCTTACACGATATAAACTCAAACAAAAACTAAGTGTGCCACACACTCACATATCAAACTCTAACTTGTTTGTACTTTGAAAGCCAAACTCTTGTGAACTTAGTGATGTTATCAGTTCAATCCGTCCAACAGATCGCAAAAATCGGAATCAAACGGACCAAAACGAGTGGCCCGATCCCGACATCTAGAAAAATATGCGGATCATTTAATTAAACCGATACTCCATCGATAGATATTTGGTCCCAATTTTTTGGTCTAATGTCGGGTGGTTTCATTTTATTCAAAAATTTGAGTATTGTTGTCCGAATTTTGGGATATGGGATACATTGATCCGGATTTTAGATATTTACGACATGTATAAAAAATTCTAGATATTTATCGAGTTACCGGTACAGTCTAATCGAATACCAGCTAAATAATAATATCTCCAGAATCGCTCGATTACCGATCCGAAACCACTCAAAGTCGACCAACTCAAGGACAACCACTATAAAACCCCTCTAAAACCTTAAACCCCCTTGTAAAACCCCAACCTCATTTCTTCAAGAACCTTCAAAAATGGCTTCGACAAATATCATCCGCAGAGCAGCCTCTAGAGTGATCCCTTCAGCATTTCGAGCAACCAGAACCCAGAGATATCACCACCACCAGAGAGGCTGCGCCACCCTCTTCTCCGCCGCAGCACCACCTACCCGAGGCGGTGCTCTGCCTCAAAAGCTATTCAGCAGCCACAACTATGCAACTAAGTCCAAGTCTGATGAAACTCTTGTAAGAGTAATTGATTCTGAGATCCAGTGTGCTGAAGAGTCTGATGATAATGATAAGGTAAATGCATATCTTCTTCTTTCTTTATAAATTAATTGGTAGGGTCCAGATGTGAGCCAAGCTTTTTCAATTGAAATGACGACATTATTTATAAACTGTAAACTCAGACTCTGTAATTACTGTGAGATACAATCAATTAATCATTTGAACATGTAAATACTTTCCTTTAAAAAAAGATAATTAATCTGATAGAACCATATATACATATCTACCAAAAGAAAATTGTATTACAGATTAAACACAAAATATTCCTACTAAATAATTCAACGTGCCTACCTCCAAGCCCCAATTGTACTTGAGGTGTGAACCACACTTTGGTTTACCTATTTATTTGAACACCCACTTGTGAAAAATAAAATTTTTATAAAAATTAACATTTGAGCTTATATTTCAATATATTTAAGTTTTTTAAATCCGCCTTGGTGGGGTCCAATGATATACACCAAACTCTAAAATAAAATAGTTGAAATTCTTATTTTGTCCTTAATTAAAACTTATTTCAAAAGGTATACATACAAATAAGGTCTATCAGGCTAAATATTATTTTCGCCCCCCAAAAAATAGTACTTCTAACATTTTCAATTTCAAAAAGTATACATACAAATAAGGTCTATCAGGCTAACATTATTTTCAAAAAAATAGTACTTTAACATTTCATTTTCGAGTATCGGTTGGCGCTTCACACTCATTAAATTCGTTAAGGTATTATACTTACTACTCTACCTTGAAAAGATTGTTCGATTTATTTTCAATGGACAAAATTAACAAAATTTGTAGCGTTAATTGATTAAGCTAACTTTTATTTCAATCAAAATAATCATGTTAATAGAAAAATATGTCAAATATATGATTTTCACCAAATGGCTCTCGTTATAATTACGTTTCAGATGCATTTCAACATTCCTCAATATCTTTGAATAGCCTCTCGCCAAGAGGTAGAAGATAGTGCGATAATACACAAACGTGACAAGCCAAATCGATCCAAGACGTAAGTTAACAAATATAATCTAAAGATTTCACAATAGACTAGAATCGTACTTTACAATAGACTAGACTCGTAAGCAGTGTAATAACTATTTCATTATATCCAAAATATGTTTGTCAGAGAACCCAAGGGACATGGAGGATGATGATATACAACATATACAATTGATTTCAAAACTAGACTATTTTTTTTTTAATTGAAGGGAGTGTTTTTTTACGATTCTTGTTGATTTTCCACTGCTTGCACGTAATGTCATCATCATGTATTTACTAAATTACATAAAAAGAAAAAAGGCTGCTTAACACAACTTATATGTTCCCTGGTAATACTTGATTTTCTTGTATAGTTTTGTGGTGATTTTGGTCATTGATTAGTTACTTGTTGTTATATGTCCTCATTTTCAACTGATATGTTCTGATTTGTCATTTAAATTGCTTATTGCATTCTAAAACCTGCGGATAAGTAAGATATAATGTTTGATGGCTTCACAAATTATGAATATTGCACATTATTCTGATATGTTACACATGTTGTGAATTTTTTTTTGGTCTACATTGATTGCGTAGATTGAGGATATTCCTGAGAGCTTTCCATTCAAAATTGAGGACGAACCTGGGCAACAAACTGTGACACTCACTAGGGAATACCAGGGTGAAAGCATCAGCGTCGAGGTTAGCATGCCTGACCTTACAGGAGAAGAAAATGAGAATGATGACGATGATGATTCTGAAACTAGGAATCAATCCCAACTTCCTATGGTTGTGAGAGTTTCGAAGAGAAATGGTCCATGCTTGGAGTTTGGTGTTACTGCTTTGCTGATGAAATTGCAATCGACAGCTTGTCAATTAAGGATCCCAAGGTTGGTGAGGATCAAATTGCTTATGAAGGACCCGATTTTGGGTAAGTGGTTACTTCCAATTTACGAAAGTTGATATGCTATCTACTTGTTTTGATCATATGTATTCTTCTCAACGTTTTATTCTGTCATTCTTCAACAGGGATTTGGATGAAAATCTTCAGAAGGAGTTCCACAAGTATCTGGATATCAGGGGAATCAACGCTCGCACAACAAATTTCTTGCACGAGTATATGATTAACAAAGATGGCAGAGAATACGTAACGTGGTTGAAGAATGTCAAGAAGTTTGTTGAAGCTTAAATTGTGTATCTTCCTTATTTCAATCATATTTTACAAGTTAACGAAGAAAATGAGGATCACATATTATTTTGGATCCTCAACAGTGCATCTTTGGATCTTATAGGCATACTCTGAAGAGCTCTGTGCTTCTCCAATGCCGGTTGTTCATGACATTTTAATATTATGTGTTACAATTGGTTGAGATCGTTTCATTTTATATTTTTTATTAAATTAATTTTATAATAAATACTATGATCTTAATTAATGGATTTATATTATAGAATATTATTCAAAATGTACCATATGATTCGTATCATCCAATTAGGACTTATGTTTACAATATATTTACAAAATGTTACCAATTAATCACTTTATCTTTCAAAATATTATTGTCGATCATTTATATTTTGAAAAAAATATCTTGGTTAATCTCAAATTTTACATGTTTAATCACAGGGATAATCAAACTATGTTTGCACAATGACATCACTCGACCGATCACTTATCGGGTGGTATGAAATAATGGCAAAGGAAAAATCAAGATTAATAAGAAACTTATTAAGAAATAAAACACACTTCATTTCAAAAACACAAAATGCAAAAGATCATTATTCCACACATTTGCCATCAAATGATGACATCTAAACACACTCACAAACTCGAACACATTCATCTACAAATCAACAACACAAACCATCAAGAATTCAAACACCATTTTTCTTAGTAACTTAACCCATGCATCTCTTTTATTTATAATAAAATCTTAACCCCTTTTCTCCAAATATTATTACAAATCTCACCCAGATATTTCAACAGCTTTAACCTCAGGTTTCTTGACTTCAGCTTTTGGTACAACAACACTCAACACCCCATTCTCCATGCATGCTTTCACCTCCTCCACCTTTGCATTTTCCGGCAACCTAAACCGCCGCAAGAACTTCCCGGAGCTCCTCTCCATCCGATGCCACGTGTCATTCTTCTCCTCTTTCTCCCTACTCCTCTCTCCACTTATCTGAAGAACTCTTCCTTCTTCAACTTCAACCTTCACTTCCTCCTTCTTTAGCCCTGGAACATCAACTTTGAACTCATGGGCCTCTGGAGTCTCCTTCCAGTCTACTTTCGTCGCGGCGAATTGGGATGTTTCTTGGGATAGAGTGGACCTTGATGGAGATGAGATGAAGGGGTCGAATAGGTCGAAGATGTTGTTACTTGTGTCATTGAAGAAGCTTGGAATGAGAGCCATTGCTATTGTTACTGAGATGGATCGAGAAGATATCAGAGTATAGAAATTTTGATAAAAAAAAAGAGATTTTGTTAGAAATTTAAGAAATGTTGATTGCTAATAAGTAAGATGAAGTAAATTGTTTTGGGGATGAAGAAGGAGAAGAAGACAGTGTATTTGTTAGTAGAGAGAAATGGGGGAGGGGGGGGTTTACTACTATGTTCTTGAGGATTCAGAAAAAATGGAGAAGCCTCCGGAAAGAAGAGAAAGATAAAGCTCTTGCTCGAACATTCTAATATGAGTATGTAGTAACTGCCAACTAATACCCAGTATACATAATAATTAGTAGAAAAGCATTGTCATCAATAATGACAAGGTCTTACTTCTACATTTAAACTCCTATGTTTTCATTTTAACACTCACCCCAGTTTATATTTTCTCCACATAATAATTCAATTTTTACATTTACAATGATTTAGATTAAACTGCATTCTCTCACTTCAAATTTACCGATACAAACTATTAATTATGCCACATGTCTTACATATTGACCCACCAAACAAGCATTCAACTAGTTGAATAAATTCAACTCCTTACTCATCCACTTAATTCAACTTCAATATTAATACCCACCACTATACCTATTCGACTCCTATTTTAGAATTTAATACCCACCATTGTAGATAGTTTAATACTCCTTCCGATTTTTTTTACTTGACATCCTAACATTTTCAATGCTAATTAAAAGCAATTAAGAATGAAGCATTTATATATCCTTAATCAATAACTAAAACAACAAATAATAAATGTAACTTTTTTTTTAATAGATATCAAACGATTACATTCATCAATTCAACAATACAAATCATAAACTCAAGCGAAAGAGTGCGCAACTAAAGACAAGAAATTTTCAAACTAAATAAGTAAAAACTTCCTCTAACTACTTTCCTTCCTAGCAAGAGGACTCCAATTTTACCTAGATGTCAAGACGCTCGCTTAATTAAAAAGAAGTTATCTCGACAACAATGTAACTTTTGAATACATTAAGAGGGATTAAAAATGAAAACTAACGAAATTGCATCGAATTTCAAAGTCAATAACTATTTCAAAATGAACAAAAAATTTGTTGTGACAAGCCAAGAAAAAAATCTGATGGAATAGTTGACTAATTATATTTATATTTTTAGAGATTTAGTTTTTAATAGTGTATACATGATATTATAATTTGGTCTCTAGATAGATCGAATCGTTAATACGAGCCATGTGTTTTGATTTTCATGTATACTTCTTACATGACTCGAAGTCGAGATGTTTAAAATGAGGAAACAATATCATTCAATTCTAATTGATCAATATTGGGGAATTATTTGAACTATTATTAGATTAGGACCATTGTTGTAATTACCACCATTGTGATATATCAAGTCACTATTTTTACCAAGTTCAATATCGGACAACAAGGATCTAACCCTTTCTAAAATTTATTGAAGTTTCTTGGATAAAAATAATGCGATAGTATATTTAAAACCATTCATTTTCCGTTTGTAACTTTGTTAATGTAATTGAAATATACTTCAAATATATAATTACAATCCCATTATTGTACAATTGAAAATTCATAAAATCATCTTCAACTAAACAGTCGAAGTAATTCCTATTTTATTCGTGGCAGAAATAAGCCAAGGAAAGAACCGAGCTTGTGAACGCAAGCCATGGCTGATTTTTCCTACCAATACATTCCTTTGGCCGAGTCATTATTGGCCGCCTGCAAATACAAGCATCTCTACAAGTGTGATTTGGTAGCTATCGTAATACCGAGATTTATCTCACATTACCGCGTGGTTCCCAGTTAAAAAAATAAGTAACCCCGCTTTGTGTTCGTACTGTGGTATAGCCGTTTGGCTTAATCCGCTGGTCTGTAATCGCCTATTAATCGGCTATTAACTCGCCGGCTCGTTTAATCTAACCGTTACGATTCGCAAAATGACCTGTAAATCGCTTGAAATTGTTCGCTAATCGCCGGTTAAAACCACATAATATCCTTTACTAAAATACCTACCAAACATATCCTAAGTCTCATTTAATTAAATGACGAAGTCGACGTAATTAATACTAATTAATTATTTAATCTAAGGCTTAATTAATTACTTAATCGATTAACGAACCTGCTGCATATCATTCGAAAGTGACCCGATTAACGCAGTCGGTTATTAGGATCCTTTTTCGAATCGGGGACATTTATTCACTAATTCGCTCGATTTTCTTAACTAACCGATTTACGAGTCGACCGAAATTGAGTTAATTAATCGAACCGGATCGGGTCCAAATCCTGCTCGATTCTCGCTTGAACTTTTAAACCTTATGATAGAATAGCAAGCTGTGAACCATCAAGGCTGGGCCCTGACGATTCGTTAATATACGTATGATAATAAATCAAGTTAGGCTTCAAATAGTATATAAATAAATCATAAGATTCAATAATATATTATCCTTCAAATAATAAAATATATTTCTAATTAAAAACTATTTCAAAGATATTTGATAGTTAATTTAGATTTTATATTATTTATATTATCTTTATTCACATATTATCCTTCAAGAAATAATTGAACATCTCATTTAAATCATGAAAGTTATTTAAGATTTATAGTAAATGGATAAAACATAAGATTCATTAATATATAAAGGTTGTTTTGTGTCAAATAATATATTATTAAAAGAGAAATATTCATATATTACAAAGTAATAATATTGGGGCTCTAGTTATTTTAATTATATTTACTAAAGTCATGTATTTAGTCAATATTCTCTAATGCAGGCGGTGGATAAGAGCACGGTATATTTATATAAGATTTAACAATATATAAATAAAAAGATTGGGAAAAACTTTATCGATAATAATTTGAAACATTATCATATGCAAAATAAATTATATTTAAACATATGACTACATTAAGAAGTATAACATTTAATACAAAGCTTGCAAATGGCTCAATTGCTAAGATTCGCTTCTTTATCTCGGCGCCAAAAGTTTGTTTCGACACAACCACCAATATTATTTTTCACACAAAAAACTCTAGACCCATTAATACTCAACGCCCACCGTTAAGGCCGACGACACCTTTAAAGGGCCCTGGGGCCTAATAGGGCCCAGTATTCCCTTAACTGACGACCCGAATTTACCCTTAGTTATAAGACGCGCCCATCGAACATTCGACACAGTGGCCTGGTTTGACCCTTAAGGCCCAGTTTCGGTTCATTGGACATGACTGAAACACTAACAAAGTTTATTCCAATTTGATTAAACTAAATACAAACCCAATCCAGTGGATAAAAGTTGAAAAAAGAATAATGCCAAATTTCTGAAAAAATATCCAGAAAGCCTATGGACCATGTTATTAACGAACCTGAAGTTTAACGTGACATGGAAATCGGACTTTGTTAGAGACGTCTTCACCTGCGAACGTTTTTATTTTTCCCTTCAAAGTTTATGAAATGTATTAGAAAATGATAGCTAACCAAAATAATTATACATACATCATCAATATCATTATGCTTCGATGTCTTCGAAGAGACTCTCGCTTGAACGGGATAAATTCATAGCATTGCTTTTTAGGGTAGGATAGTACGTTAGATAAAGTTAAAGTACTCGAAATCATAATAATGATTCCCCATGCTTACTTTTATTACTCAGTTAGATAAAGTTATGTACTGTACTAGAAATTACAATAGAGATCAACCGGCTTAAAATGATATTCTTAATATTCCAGCTTGACCGAGTTTTAAATCTTTTTTACTTTATTGATCTTTTACAATCTTAACTATCACAAAAAAATATAATGCTATTATTAATTGATATGTGTATAATTAAGTATAAGAACCATATATTCTAAAGAAATAGGTTTGTTTGTCAGAAAATTATCACTTGTATTGAATTGAATAATGCTTTACATATTTATACAGGAGATGTGCTATACACGGTTGATATAGAATGGAAAGAATAAATTACTAACAACTATATAATAAATACACAATCAATCTAGTAACAGCTATATTTTACATAAAGAAAGTTTTCCTACAACTTATCATATGGCTATATTCAATACTCCTATTCAAATTGGACGATAGATGTTGATGTTCGTACCGCTTAATAATATATCAATTGTTTTTCCGAGAGTTCTTTATGATATCCGCCAACTGTTGCCCGATTGGTACGTGTCTAATATTGATGATGTTCCCTTCAATTTGCTCCTTGATAAAGTGTCTGTCCACCTCTACGTGTTTAGTTCGATCATGTTGTACGGGCGCGTGGTTATGTTGGATCGTCAGACGATCGTCACGTTAGAGCCTGGATCGATCATCAAATCACATCTTGAGTTCTTAGAATAGTCTTTTATCCAGATAACTTCACATACTCCGTGAGCCATCGCCTGCATTTCCGTCACATCGCTTCAACTACAACATTTTATTTTTTACTCCGCCATGTGACCAAGTTTCATACCAAAGGATCCCCTGACAAGTGTCGACTTATCATCGATTGAACCGCCTAATCAGACTGTGAATGCTCTAATGGTTCTATCTCCTGATTTCTTAAATAGTAGTCCCTTTCTTGGTGCTTGTTTCGAGTATTTCAATATCTTGTAGACAACATCAAGGTGTCCTTGACATGGATCAGGCATACATCGATTTCATGCGTCGACACACGCGTATGTCGTCTTATGCCATGGTAGATATATCGCTTTTCCCACTAACCGTTGGTACGTTGTTCAGTTAACTAGTTCTCATTTGAACATGCGATCTTTATTTCCGAGTTCCACTGAGTATCATGATTATAATTCAACATCCCCGTCTCTCTTTGAGTAATCCAAAGTATTTTCTGTCATAATCGACATTCCTCGTCGACTTGCAATTTCCATACCTAAGAAATATTTCATCATGCCCAATTTTATGCTTTTGATTTCTATACGAGCCTCCTCTTTATGCTTTTGATTTCTACCATATCATCACCGTATGTTTGATGAACATAGTATGATCCGCCTGACTTTGTATGTACCCACTTTTTTTTACTTCCTTCGAGAATTTGTGAAACCAGGCCCCGGGTGACTGCTTCAGACCATAGAGAGATTTTTGAAATTTGTAAACTGGAGTGATCCCTTGTTCAAACCTCGAGGTCAGATCATGTAGACTTTTGAGTCCCTTTATTTAGGAAAGCGTTTTTGATCTCCAATTGGTGGAGTTCCCAGTCTAGATTTGTTGCTAGAGACAGTAGTACTCTAACAGTATTTAACTTGGCAACGGGAGCAAATGTCTCACTGAAGTCAATCCCATATGTTTGAGTAAACCCTTTTGCAACTAGTCTGGCTTTGTATATGTCAATTTCACCTTTCTTGTTGTATTTGACTGTAAAGATCCATTTCACAACCTGGCGTCCTTTTCTCCTGTGGTAAGCTAATTGATTGTAAGTTTGATTTTTCTGTAAGGGTGTCATTTCTTCTAAGACAGCATGCCTCCATTATGGAGAGTTGAGAGCTTCCTTAATATTTCTGGGAATGATAACACTGGATATACTGGAAGTAAAAGCTTGAAAGGAAGTAGATAGATTAGTATAAGAATCAAATTTTTCAATGGGACGTTTGACTCTGATCCCCTTCCGTAAAGCAATAGGTTTATCCAGATCATTGTTACTAGAGTGATCGATAACAGGTGGTTCAACCATCGGGTTGGACTCTCGATTATGTTCAAGATTCATGTCTTTCACTCTACGTCTTTGATAAAACACTAGTTCAGGAGAATCAAATTGAGTATTTTGAGAATCAGACGGAGGATTTTGCACCTGTTCAGGAGAATCAAATTGAGTATTTTGAGAATCAGAAGGAGGATTTTGAGGATTAGATGTAACATAGGGTTCATCATTTTTTGCAAAAGTTTGATGTAAGGTTGAGCTAATTAGAACATTTAGTTCCCATGACAAATTTTTCGCTTCTTTGAGTTGCTCCCCCTGAAGCGAAGTATGAGGAGAAAAATAGGGTGTGTTTTCCAAAAAAGTGATTTCACGAGACGTGAAAAACCTTTTTGTTTTATTCCAAAAGCATTTATAGCCTTTCTGTGTAGTGGAATGCCCAAGAAATATAGTTTTAATAGAACAAGGATCAAGTTTGATCTTCTCCGAGAGTTGTACATGCAAAGGTAAAGCACCCGAAAGTTTTCAAAGGAAGATTTGTGGAAAAAATATGGAGTTAAGTTTTTTCAAGTAAAGAATAAGGTGTTTTAAAATCAAGAGTACGACTCGGATGTCGGTTTATTAGATAGGCAGCGGTAAGAATGACATCTCCCCATAGGTACTAGGATATCTATCAGGAAAAGAAGAGTTCGCAAGCACTCCAATAGATGTCGATTTTTTCATTCAATGTAATTCCGCTTTGTCAGTGTATGTAGATACAGGAGCTTTGGTGTATTATACCATGTTCACTGAAAAAATTATTTAAAGTAGAGTTAAAGAATTTTGTCCCATTATCTGTGCCAACAATTTTGACAGATGTTTGAAATTGAGTTTGAATCATTTTGAAAAAACTTTGAAAACTATCAAATACATCAGTTTTGTGTTTTAAAAGGTAAACCCAAGTAAAGACGGGCGGATAATCAATAAACGCTGAATAACCACCGATATCCAATTTGCATTTAGTTATTTTAGATCGTGCCCCACAAAGCTCACTACGAATTATGTAAAACTGACTGGCTGGGTTATAACTTTCGGGGAAAATCGACCCAGATGCTGAAGAAGTTGACATATATCACACTACAGGTGTATGTCATTTTTATCTCAAGTTAGGGAAATAATTTGTAAATGGTGCAAAACCTATGGGCTAAGACGATAATGTCACAATAAAATATTATCAGGGTCCATACAAGAATTAGAACCAAACGAATGTCCAACAGTATGAGATAATAAACAAGAATTTAAATGTTCGTTTGCAAAATAATAAAGTCCGTCACGAATCTTAGAATTGCCAATCGTCTTCCTCAATATTTGATCTTGAAAGATACATGAATCGTCTCTTATATTGAATTGAATAATGCTTTACATATTTATACTGGAGATGTGCTATACACGGTTGATATAGAATGGAAAGAATAAATTCCTAACAGTATATAATAAATACATAATATTTTACATGAGGAAAGTTTTCCTACAACTTATCAAACGGCTATATTCAATATATTCATTTTCTTGACATTGCAATATTGTCACTGGTTTTAGTCTTGAAGAATTTTTGAAGATATATTTTTGGATTTTGACACTGAATCTTGGGATTCTTGGACCATATTACTCTTTCACAACTCATAAAGTTTATTAAATGTGCAGAAAATTGATTAATTCCATAGAAACATAAAATTGAGACATATACTGAATAATACTGATCAATCATTTGTGACCATATATGTTAGAGCAGAAAGTGGTCCAGTTCATACACACTAATAACTACCTCTCTAGCAGGCAGCAGCTGGTACGAATGGCAACACCATAATGTATAGTACTATGTGAAGGTTTTATCTGGACAAGAGAAAGAAGTCCAAGTCAGTGCAGTAAGCACCAGTGATTGTTGTTTTCTCCTTTGCACGGTTGTTTGGATATTGAACAATATAATCTGTTCGAATGTAATTCGGATATCAGTCGAGAGGTAAATTAAATCGGATTTCTCGACCGAGTATCAGGTTACTCAATCAAATTTCACTATAAACTATGTTTAAGACTACAAACGAGTAAAAAATAAATGTTCAAGGGTTTTGGATCAAGGAATTGGTTCAACTAATAAGAAGTATGCATAATATATACGGGCAAAACTAAGTCGTAAATCATCAATCCTTACAAATTGGAAAAAAATATATAACTAACTCTCATCACTAAAATTGGAACAGAGATATATAATACATACATAGTGAACCTATATTGAATATATATAATCATACAACGAGATCTTAGAGGTAGTTGTACACTTCTACATAACGAAGAAGTTCTGTGATACTCACTTTGGTGAAAATATGTTACATATCTAGCACCACATATATTGTTTCATTAGAATATGTATATCTAGCTGGAAGTAGATGGTTCAGTTTTTAACCCCCCAATAACTTTTCAACATATCATAAACTCATAACTATTCAAATATAGAGGTGACGATGCATGATAGGTTATATCAAAGTACTAATGTTGCATCTGAATAGGCAACTCTTTTGTGGAAATTATTTTCATGTTCAACAAAGAGGGGACAATTTGTACCATATGATCGATCAGAGATCAGCTGAAGTAGTAGTGCATCCTTGACCAAAACAATCATAGTTATTCGTAATTACCATACTTTGGTGGATTGCAATTTGCAAATTACCAAGTCGGGTACATCTCTTAAACTTCAATGCTTATCAAGTCAAAGTTAATTGGGAATTTGATCCTATTTTTTTTATTTTATTTTTAATTTAAATTGATATTGCTTCTTAAACTGTAAAATTACTATAACTACAATTGAATTAGGGAGATATATACATCAAATGAAATTGAAGTCCATCCCAAAAAATAACTAATCAGATTATAGATCTGATAGATTACAAATTGAAATCCATACAAAAAAAAAATACAATACAGACAATTGTAATTTACCATATTCATCCAATTATGCTCATGTCTCCAAAATTTGGTCCTATTGAGTGTGATAAATTGTTATTTGGTTTCAGTTGGTAATATTTTTGCATATTTAATTTACGTTAGTGTATATGATGTTGGAATTTGGTGCTCAAACACCGACAACATTAATTATTTCCGTCTAAACATGCCAAGTGATTTATATTCGTCCTTGTCCAAATTACAAAAACATGTACATTATCATAAACTAAATATGTAAAAGTACTACTAATTGGGACCAAATAATAATTTGGTGACACTTACCGGTATCACATTAACAAATTATTTTCATGGTTATGAATGGATTTTCTAACTTTCGAGAGATGGTAATAAACGGAATTTCCAACTTCCTTTTTTAAAACGTAAATGTTATTATTTCAACCACTTAATAGCTTGACAATTGAATTTACATAAATCAAAGGGTAATTGAATTTAATAACAACTCACTGTGCTCCAGCTAATTGAAGTGAATAAATGATACCATGACTAAAGTGAATGATGAAGGATCCTTATTAGTTTAGTGAGTCGTCCGAAAAAGAAAACAGTCATGAAGACTTGACATATACAGTATATGTGTTACGCATGGTAATTAAAACGATCCAATTGAGTTCATTATTTCACTCATTAAAAAAAAGCATTCAATAGAGTAGTTTATTAGGATGTTGAAATAGACATCCTTAATTACTCCAAATAATGGTAGATAATGAAGGGAGGTCCCCCATTGTTATTGAGTTAGGACCATCAAAATGTTTTTTTCAGGCCATAAATTTTGTTCTTATCGATCAATTGGAATGTCGGGCCACATTTCTTTGAGTAATAAATATACTAACTGCCTGGAATTAAGGCAAGTTAATTTCCTTGCATCAAGGATCATCTAAATCCAATTAGAGTTTTAAATTAATTAACAAACTTCAACTCGTGTATTGAATTGAATTGAATTTAGTATCAACATGCTATAAGATGATGATACTTAGATTTAAAATGTGACATTTTTGTAATACTCGTATAATAATTTTCTTCATTTTTTATTATAATTGGAGAAAATTGAAGGAGAATAATTGGAAATGATATTACTTCGATTAATAATACATATGCCAAATTTTATAAATATTCCAAGACCAAGTTATAACCTTAGGAAATTAGTACACATAGAAGCTAGTACAAGGAGTATATATCATCATTGGCCAAAATACATGGAACCCAAAGACTAAGATTTGATACCGTCTTTTCATAACACCTATATATACTAGTCTTTGGACGTCTCTTTAAATTTAAGATATCATCTCTCTCTTTCTAGAGAGAAGGGGAGGAAGATTTATTTGTTGCATTTGTATAATATGATGAGCAACGAAGGAAGCATCCAAAGGGATCGCATTGATTCACTAACAACAAAAAAGTGTTGATGCATTATTATGGGACATTTTTTGTATGTTTGATTGGATCATGCAATTCCTTTGAATTCTTCCCTTGTTAGCTTTTGTCCTCCACAATGTATAGTTGGTTGTCCGAGGTTGTAGCAGGGCGCCGGTAACACCAGCGGCGCCACCGAGGCGGTCCTTTAGGAGCCATCTAAGTCAACAATAAACATATATATCCATACAATATAATTTGAATTTCTTCTCATTAATATGATGTTTATTATCATATTAATATTGCAAAATCAAGCAACCGTTACAAATTTCTTACATTATTACTTTGATGGATAAGCATTACGGTAATTATGACGTAAGAATAAACGCCCTCCATATATACGCATACTATTCTCCATTTAATCAGATGCATAAAATATTTATTAAACACATAAATTTAAAGAGATTTATGTTGTTATAGAATCTTTCTTCTCAATCAAAGTAGCTCTTGGTCACAATCTCTCCGTGATTCAATTACCGCTCTAATAGCCGAGGTATGTCAATACGATTATATTTTTTATTTTACATATATGATATTCATGTAATTCAAGATTTAAGTGATTACGCCACGCTTAATTAATCATCTAACATGCGATATTTCGAGCTCAGGGATCGCGCGAAGGCATGATTATCTATATGAACATGTTTAATGATCTATCGATCCATTTTGTTCTCACGATGAATGTATTTTGTTTCCGCATTATTTTGTGTAGGCTATTTAGTTAGACTACGATACTTTATGAAGACACACATATTGCCAAACTAGATCAATTGGGGTAATCGAACTTAATAATTTTCTAAATCAAAAATTGGATATAATCTGCTATAAATCCTAATTCACCCCTTGGGATTGTCATATAGTCTAACAAGCTGCATCGGGGAAATGGGTCTCTACATTGAGGCTAACACTGCATAAATGATCTTGAAATGACGACAACCATGCGTGATTCGCTTCGCTTTTAGGTTATGATTATAATATCGCTCCCATGTTTTGTGCATTTAACTTTGTTGATTGCAAGTGTGTAATGGAAAACATTCTCGCAAGCACAAGACTACGGATTGTGGATTTTAAGTGGAACGTTAAATGCTTAAAAGAAAACACGTCATGAGCTCATCGGATTTAAAAAGGCCAAACATCGATCACGACGCTTTTGACGAGGATACGAGAGTCGAGAGTCCCCAACAATTCAATAAAGCTAAATATTTACGGGATTTTCGCAAACGGGGCAATGCTAATCAACACCCTCAAATCATGTAGAAGAGGAAGTGAAAGCCACCATTGACTTACGGGTATGATTTCTTCTCTTTACTGCTTCAAAGAATTGAACAATAAATTGATCGGGACGATTTAAATGTTCTTTGTGCGAGTAATGGTTCTTCGGTATACTTGACGGTATGTCACACGAACTTAATTTTTATGAAAATTTTTTCATCTCATACGCCCTTCCTTTATTTCAAGAGAAAAGATTTCAAAAGAAAAAAGAGGATCTCTGAGCGACATCAGTTTCAAAGCGAGTACGAAAATATTTTCATATGATGATTTCAATAGAAAATGCTACATGTACGGGGTTAATATGCCTTAAAGTGCTCGAATGTCGATTGACCTTACATGACAACGTATCAATCGACATTCTATAGAAAATCACGTTAATGCCAATCAGGATAATAACATGCTATATTCCCTTGATATTCATCGTCATGATGTTGTTCAAAATATTGTATATCCAGAATAACCCGCCACGCTGAAAAAAAAAAATTTAAATTTTTCGGCTCCATGCGGACCCGTGATAGTATAAATAATTTCGATGATATTATTTCAGAAAATTTTTTGAGTCAAATTGCATTTATAATTTAGTAGTGTCGCTATGTAAAATTTTTATCTTGGAATCGGGTTCGCTGAGATTTAAGTACGATAAATGAGAAATTAACCAAACCTAACGGGACTCGAGTTTTTAAATATCTATCCATACTTATCTTCCACATCATCACCAACACTTTATTTTCTTCTTCTTCCTTCATGTCACGATTTACACCCTCCCCTTGAAAATTTCTTTTCCATTTCTCTCTTCGTTTTGTCGCCAAACTCAAGATCGTTTGTAATATCGCTCTTCCCCATCATTCTCTTCGAGTTAAGGTACGAAAAGTTCAAGTCTCGAGATATTTCTTGGGTTTCATTATGTTGACTTTTGGTTGACTTTTCCATAATTCAATTTTATGACGAATCTTAGTCGGTTAGCGGATTCTATGATGTATATGTCGTATTTAATTCACATTTGTAGGTCGCTTCGAGGACGCATGGCCTAGTTGACTTTTCTAGGTTCTCGTTGACTTTGGGTGATATTTTTATAAGACTTAAATGTAGGGAGTTTAATCGGGGACCTTATCAGAAGTTGTTACATGTTAAATCTAAGTGGGATTTAAAATCGATTAAAGCTAGCTAAAGTTGAAAAGTAATATTTTCAAGTCGAGATATAATTGATATTTTGGAGTATAGATCGTTAATTGTGGACCATTGATTAACTATTAGAATGACTTATAAGTTGATTTATAATGATAAAGCCGATAGCATGGAATTTTAGCGGGATCATCATTAGTCCATGGATTATAATTCGATAGTTTAATCCGGCTATAAGTTAGACCGCTTAGAAATCATTCCGACAGTTGGTAATGCTTATTCTAGAACGTAGAATTTTGGTATTAGTTCCGAGTATACTTTCTCAAGGTTAGGCCTTTGACCGCGGGAATTGGCACTGCCTGCTATCGCTTCTTCGTGAGGACTGTAATAATTCAAGTAGAAAGTAGTACTTATCTCACGGGCGTTACTTTTACTTACTTTACTTTAAATTGTGTGAACATGTTATCATGATACGACATGTGGAGAAACGATATACGTAATTGTTTTATGATTATGTGATTCATTCAGGTGAGCCGTGAAGTCAAGCTGAGAGTTGTTCCGAGTATTGCATGAGCATCGCTACGTATGATCCTCACACCGATTACGTTGTCAAATGTTTTGATTGCTTGTACTTTATTTTCAAACTTTAGCCTTGTCGGCAGCTTGTCATTTTATTCCGAAAGCAGAGTACTTACTCTCTTTATAGCCTTGTCGCCATTACTATCTATTTGGGATATATCAGATATATATGAGTCAAGTTGTTGATATCAATTACTGGATCAGAAATTTTTAAACTCGTGATTATTTTGGGAAATATTATATGTAATCGATTTTTGAAGGAAACCAGTAGTTTTAAACTCAGTCATTCATCGTATTTGTGACTGTGTCTGATTATAATGACTTCACTGTGGTGGCCGACCAAGGTCGTTACAATATTCAACAAATCATGCATTTAAATCCTTCTATGGTAATGTTATTTGTGATTGTAATACACGTGGCTTAAATGATAATATGCATATACGTGTAACACAAATTACATAAATGTCATGATCTCACCACATACACTAAATGTATTTTTACATGTTTTATTGGGTGTGGTTTAAATGGACATATGAAATTTGATTGCCCTACCCAAAGGAAAGTGATAAAATGTATTAATACTATATGGGTAGTAAAGGGCTCAAAAACTAACCCTCATGGACCCAAAAAGATTTGGGTACCAAAGACCTCTATTGATTGATCTATAGGTCGAGGCGTGCAAGGAATGATGATCATTGAGCTTCATGGAATATCAGAATGATCACCTTGTTTGATGAACCATTGTGCATTAAAGTCGTATATTCCTAATCTTTGGTTATCATTACGCCTTTTGCATATGTGGTCTGCGTCTTTACAAGTACGATTGATGTCGCCATTGTTTTATATGTTATTTCTATACTGCTGAGCAAGGCATTCATATTCCTAAGAGAATTTTTGTTCGAGGAATGAAGTTATTATGAGCCTTAAACACAATTGCCACCCCTAAGAGAACTTTTGTTTGAGGGGTGATTTGATGATCCATAGATACATTTTGCAATATGCTATTTGTGTATGATGTCTTTATTTATTCTATATGCTTTAAGATTGACATGTCCTTTTATGCAAATTGAAATTATGTGAGCTTTGATATGCTAAATTTTGTTGTGATAAAATACGGCTCGATATAAATTATTTTCTATTACATGAATTTTTTTAATCCAAAACACTTCATTTTCAAACTCATCCGAAAAGTCATTCGATTAAAACTTTACATGTCTTATCTGCTTAAATTTTTGAGTTTATCTTTTCTTGTATGACATTGCCCGGGTAAACTAAAAGATCGCTATGTCATCTTGTCGTACTACCAAGCTTCGCATGTTTATATGCTTTCATCTTTGACCTACGCGCTAAAAGTATCATAATTACTTCGAGTCTTGATTTGAGCCTATCATGTAGTATCATTCATCCATTATGCCTACTAGCTGCTATCTTTATGGTCTTTGATTTAATCACTTGTGCTAGTTGTGATCATCATGAATAATATATGTGGAATGTGTTGTTTTTATATGAATATGCTTATATGAACACACTTCACATAGCTTGAGTTTTTAAGGTGATTGGTGATATATCTTGATCTTATTTGATATATGTTTTCACTAATCCTAAGGATCCATTATATTGGATACCTATACTTCCACTCGACCTTAATGTCAGAAAGCTCATTCGTGGGCTAAAACAACATGAGGATCGCCGGGTTAGAACGGGAGAATCAAATGCTGAAGCCAAGAAAGAAATCTAGTATAAAATCCACGAGACATGCTTTAAGATAAAACTTCAAGGAAAGATTAAATCGAGCATTAATACTTAGCAAAATACCTAAATCATCCACCAAATACAACGGGAAATTCTTAAAGTGAAGAAATTTTTTTTGGACGAAGTATTTCTAAACCTCATCTTTTTTATTCAAAATACATGTCAGATACGTCAGATGCTTTATGATATTAATATATCTAGTTTCGGCTTATCGAGTATTCGAAGTTCCATTATCTCAACTTACATTGCTTATGTATTGCTTATGCTTAAATGCATTGATTGAGATGATGTTTCTGAAGCTTCATAATTATCTTATTTGCCCGGACAGGGTACTTTTATGCCTAAAAATACGCATCTATATGCTTATATGTCATATATGCCTACAGGGGAGTCGCGCTAAAGACTCCATATGCTATGGAAGTCGCATTGAAATCAATGAAGATCGATTCCTTTTATTATGCCCACATGACAATCACAGACAATTCATTTACCGGGTCAAGTTAAACGTGGATTACCGGAACTTGTATGCTCACCTTAAGAATCAGATATTACTAGCCTGGGGTTCTCATGATAATTTAAGCGGGTTATGAAATATCGTTAGATCTTACTATTAATCGTTATAATAATAATAATTGATCAATTATTATTATTATACAACTTACTATTATCTGAGCCTAGAAGGTCACACACATACAATGACGTTGAATTATATTTCATGTATGAAATTAAACTACATTTGCTAAATTGAAAGTTGATTGTAATCAATCTTAATATATTTCACTGGATTTACATTGATAATGTAAATATGAACGGGATGAACCGGAATTAATTAATGAAGTCAATCAATTAATTGATAGTTAATTGAGCTTGTTAGTAACTTGTTAGTTACTATTAACAACTTGCTAGCTGCTGATTTACTTAACGGTTTAATTAAATTAACAGGCCGGCTCATTAACTATTCTATTGGGCTTTGCGCTTAATAATAATATATTAAACCTAATCATTACTCTAACGCATTAGAAATGATTAGTCTTATCATTCGGGAATAAAAATGCTTCACCATTTTCAAAGGGGGCCGCAAAATTTCTCAAGAAATGAAATGAAATTTTTCATTTTATCATCCAATACAATCCTTTTGTTCTGTGCTACTGTCATAGATTCAACCTCCAGTGTGCATCAATGAGGCACTACATTCAAGTACAAATAACGAAATTCAAAGGAGGCTTCGTGAAAGATTTTGGAGATTGACTTCCGCTAGTTACTCTCAGAAGTACTCTCGTATTCATATAAGTCATTATATGATTTTTAGATTAATTTATATCATTTGAGGATCCGATGTATGAATTTGCGTTATCACAAATGAAATTCATACTAGATTCTAATAAAGGGCCTCAGAGCCTACTTCAAGTTTGATATATTTTATCTAATTTGATTGTGCGTCAATATTACCATAATAATTCATTATTTCTACGATTTATATATTCAATTGATGAATATAATATGAAAAATCAACCCATTTTTATATATGTTTCACATGGCTGGAATCATCACTTCATGTATTGATTTTGATGATTTGAAGTTTGTTTAATTGTTTCATGAATTGAAAGGGATTAAAAATTGATTAATTTATATTTTTAATTTAAGGTAGAATTATTTTCGATTTTACAAAGAGGTTTAGAAATTTTAGAAAATTACGAAATTAAATCTATGTGTTCTTGACCCTTTGAGGTTCATTCCGTTTTTTTTTCAGAATTTGAATTTTTACTCCAAAAATTCGTTGAATTTCTCGATTGTTTTGGGTTTAATCAAAAATTAGAAATGTTTTTGATAAACTACCACTTGGACGTGTTCAATAATGATATTGTTGATGTTCGAGAAAATACTCAGAATTTTTGAATTTTTTAGAGCCTTCAACCATGATTTTTACAAAAGTTGCAAATTAATCCTAAAACTGAAAATCAAGCGAATTACCAAAATCGGTCAACTTCATGGGACCTCCTCCTGAAAGGCCCAATGGCGGAATTGGACGCCCGACCACCAGGACGAGCCCTTCGACAGTACGGCACCGCCGGCGCGTGTCGGTCGTGGGTGGCCGGAGGCCGGCGGTTTTGGTCGTTGAAGTTCGTCGTCCGTTTTTAGAAAACCCTAAATGTATTTTATGTAATTATTTTTGGTTTTAAAATTTATTGGTAATTATTAATTTTGGTTTTAAATGTTAAATCATAAATTTTGTCATTAAGATAATTGAATATATATCTTGAATGGTATTAAATTTGATTTATATTTCCCTTTCATAATTATTTTCATTAATTGATAATTTTGTGTAACATGCTTTCACGCGATTTTTAAATTCTCAATTTCGAGCTAATTACTTGTAAGTACTGTTCCATGATTTAAGTGGCTGATAATTATTGTAATAATTATAATTAATCATGTGGAATATATTTAAATTCAATTTACATTAATTGATAATTAATTGTAAAGAATGGGGAATTAATTAGTCAATTATGAACACATTTAATCTCATTTCATTTAATATATATGACATTAAGTGCTTTATATATTTTAATGTTTTGCCCATATATATTGTTATGGAATGAAATGAGGTATTTATACGACCAGCTTAATTTATTTATTTACTGTCCGCTGCACGAAACGCCAGAACGACTGGCCGAGTCGTATTTCTTTATTCTCAGATTCATTTACCCACAAGCCTCAAGGCAGGTCGCTCTAAACATAGAAGTAGTGAGTATGCACGCTGTAAGTATCAAGATAGCATATCCAATAAAAAGACGCACTCGAGAACTCTGTTTCTGCTTGTTCAAGAATACAAGACTCGCACTCGTTAAATGTCAGTTATAGGACTTATGTTAGCATTTCACTTTTTGGGCGATGTAACAGGTTCTAGGGTCATATCTATATTTCAACGTGTGTTATTTATTTATTTTTCATGTTATGCATGCTGCTTAATACGTATATCTACGCACGGTCAAATAACAAAGTTAACATTAATCTCACAAATTAAAATTTACAACGTATCAAGCCAATTTTAAAGTTGTGAACGGTTGCATTATCTCGGACACATTGCGATTTATGTGTGTTACGCTTTGCACTTCAGATATGACAAATGGATCATGTCAAGTAATTTTACTAACGCTGGCCACGATCATTCCAAGTAATTTTTGGTTTAATTGGTATGCTTAACCGGTTTGTTTGAGATACAAAAGCCGGGTATCATCTTGGAATAGTATGTTAACGACACAAGAGTTATGTAGTTTTACATAATTGGTTGAGCAACTCTACTATTATTATAACTCCATTCAAAATGTTGCCGTTGATTTAAGTATAAGAGATTCGAGTACCTTTTGTACATTTTGTGAGATTAAGATTTATTATATTTACAATTCATTTTGTAAATACGTATGGATTGTTTTGAATTACACTGCTTATTTTAAGTCAGTATATTTCATATTACGATTATAATATTAAGTTTTACCTATTTTATTCACTCACTATTGGGCAAAACTAACGCATGACTTTATAATGAAATAAAATAAGCAAAGTTAAGAAATCCGAATGACTGTTGATACAAAGTGTTACAACGCGATATATTCTTCAACCATTGCAATCGGTTGTATGCTAGAGGATAAAACTTTAAATACCACAAACATTTAAGACTTGATTCAACATGTTGATCCGTTTGCATGAACTTTGCCCAAGTGGAACAAAGTCACAATTTACATGACATCGTAAGGATAATTAATTTTTGATTCAATCAAAGTATGATTTATGAAGACCAATATGTCATATTGTCTCTTAGCCACCAAACAAGTCTTTGATCTCTTTTATAACTCGATTGAGAAAACTATCGAAAGTGATCTTGAATGTCAGGTATTCATATTTCAGACACGCTGACGGGTATTTAATTTCTTTTTTTAACAATTTACGAACACGGTTCATGAATCATGAGGAACAAAAGCTTACGGTATGTAACCAACAAGCAAAGTTATCTATTCGGTTCTCAATGGCACATGTACAATTGAGGAACATGGAACTATAAGTCAGTTAATGATTCGCCCATTATTAACTTTAAAGCATAGAAAGAAGGATTTTAAGTAACATTTAGGGACTGTTAGTAGATTCGATTAAATCTCTCATATCTCAAATAATTTTGTTGTCAAAGTCTGTAATGTCTTGGCTGGGCTATCAGTGTCGAGAACACTAGTTTTGACTCACATGATTTAATCATGGATACGAGCCAAGTATAAAAATATCTGGAAGACAAGATACAAAGAAAGTTATCGAGCCTGCAGAATGATAAATAATTACATTATAAGAGCAATACGCTTTAAATCCTCCATGAAGATGGTTGACTTAAAACTATTTTCTTTCACACTTCAAGAGTAAAAGGAATGCCCTGTTTGACTTACACGTTTCCATATTAGGTGATTCCCGATTAAGGAAACATTACTCTACTCTTCTCTTTAAAAGTGACACCTCGAACAAACGACACAATACTTATGGATAACGACTCGAACGAGACTTGAGTATAATCTTGAAAAGATGAACTAAGTCAACTCTTTACTAGACTCTAGTGGGAGGTTCGCTAGTCTAAATTAAGTTTGTATGTTTACATGCAAGTTAATCAAGATTTGAAAGTCATTAGAATGATACATCGTAGAGCCGATATGGTAATGGAGCGACCATATGAATACTATCAAGCTCGAAGTTAAGTATCATCGATATAAGTAGTATATCATCCGAAGAATGAGACATCATTCTAATCTTAAAACGTACTTGTTAAGATACGTACTAAGGAATCAGGTTTAACGGCAACACAAATTCGACGGCATCTTTCAATTTCATATACCAAGATAATTTCATTCTAACCTGGGGATGTGTCATTATTGAGTGATACAAGTGCGATCAGGTTTAACGTGGGCTAAAACACAAAGAATGAAATACTTCACATGTTAAGGTTGCTACACTTACCTTTGTAAATTAATTTTGCTCATAGGCTCAATCAGACAACTCAAGAGTTGGGTGCTTCGATAAACAAACTTTGAAACGCTCAGATAGATAGTTAGTATTATGTCACCTGTAGTAGCATTACAATTTAACTTAGATCCAAAGTTGATATGAAGTCATTTTGTACATAACCGTATGAAGCCGGGTATTTATTTCTATCCACTATAGTGTTGAAATTTATTGTACATATGTAGCCTTCATTATGGCACAAATAAAGGAAATAAATATGCGACTTCGAATTATTCAAGTGGTCTGCAGGGAGATACCAATCCAAGATAGAATCCTTCGGTTATATCAAGGAGTATCCACTCTTGATGCATTTAAAGCTAAATACGTTGATACAAATGACAACATGAATAACACATCTAAATGACTCGAGGTCATTTAAATGAAATAAGACGCGAATATGTCGAGTATAAACTTATTTTATCTTCGATGATGATTCATCAGGAGTAAGAGCCTATCTTTATATTACTTTCTCGGATGTCAATCATCAAGTAATAACGAGTTTCATTAACGAAAGCAATCGGCCATGAATGAAGCGCTTAATCATACATTTGGTCGGTAAACCAGCATTAAAACATATTCATCGTCGATCGTGCTCATGTTTATTTCAAACTTTCTTATTGCTATTCCACAAGTTGTAACATGTGATATAAGCAAGTTATCCAAAGAATGTTCCTAAGCACGAGATCAACCACGACGGATACATCGTTATTGAACCTACATCTCAACAGAATGTAAAAAGAAAAGTTTCGTATATCATTTAATCTAAAGTTGTAAAACTTGGAGATTGAGTATAAATTTGAGTTATATTCTTCACTTGATACTTGATGAAAATCAATAAGAATCAAGAGGATGAAGAACCTTGAGTTCCTTAAAAGGTTAAAGGAGCGTGAATCGCATAAATAAAGTTTTATACACTAAATATCGAAGAAGTCTTCCTACAACCTTAAAGCGGCATAGTAGCGATTAGATTCTTGTACATTCAGGCTAAGTTTAAGATGTCATAAAGTTCTGAGGCGATCGAAATTATAATGGGATTAAATTCTATAAATAGACAGATTCTTATTGACAAGGCAACTCTTCACAGAGGTCTAATCCCACTAGTAAGTGGCCTTACATTAATCTAGAGCGGTCAAGCCTATTACATAGTAATACGATTCACCGTGACGTCATAATAAGGTCATGCGTCATGGACCACAACTACGACGTAGCACGATTCCCTGGGTGGATTGAATCGTGAAGTTTTACTTCAAAGGTATTCACACGGATTCGAATACGCTTTGGTAGTAACTTCAAGAGAACAGGTAAATATAGTTACACGGAACGGATCGCTTGTAATCGACGCTGATAGTGCAAGATACGGATTGCATTCATACGAAAGGCTATTAGCCGTTAATTTTGAATATCAGGACCGAAGCCCAAGATGCTCGATGAAAACTAAAAGGAAAGCCAACTCAGATACAACTCAATTTAAATAATCTATTTTGTTGGTAATGTTGTTAAAATAATATGCATTTAATAAGATGTATGCGTTTTTAACACATTTCGAAGTCAAGGTTTGTAAACCTACCCGGAGCAACTCCCCGAGAAACGGTTGAAACCTATTTTCGATCATAGCGCATGACTATGTCGATAATCTTATCATCAATGATTCCCTCGCCGGCAGTAATCAATCGGTCGATTTAATGTAAAAAGCTGTTCAGAAGTAGTATTCCTATAAAGAATGCGAGTATAATCATCCTTTTCGCTTTTTACATGTCCCGATATGACCTAAGATTTTATGCAAGCTTAAAAGGATCCATCTATGGATTTAAGTACGCATCTCGAGTCGAGATCCTTCTCCTCGCGATTCAACCAAGCTCGCTTTCACGAGATTAATGGGCGAACCTAACGTGGCAAAGTTCAGCTGGAGCTAGCCTATTCACTTTCTCGGAATAAGTTATAATTGATTAAAACAAAGTTCTTTGTGTTTTAGTCTGACAGACCAAAATACATTTAATGCGTGATTCATTCGTGATAGTTACTCATTATTTATTTCTACATGCCGTTGAAATATATAATATAAGCATGTAATAGGTCCGATGAGTGAAAAGTTAAATCCTAGGTTAGCCTTATGCTTTCTGTAGGCAACATTTAATTGGCTGACTATACCTCTTCAAGTCTAAACATAGATACCTAAAGGCCTGGCCGAGGCCGAGAAGCTGTATGCACAAAGATCAAACGACTAACATGGTATTTTGATTAGCCGATCAAGATCGATCACGTTAGCTCATGGGACTAGATCAATACCTGGCCGGCTTGGCCCGCGACCTGGGAGCGTACGACCGAAACGAATTCATAGAAGATATGTATATCTGTGTCCTATGATATTTGTTTAGAATTTGAGGTTCAACAATTCTTAGACCTACGATATATAACTATCTCTGTTATATAAGCTCTATACTTTGACTATGACCAAACGCCTCAGCTTCAAATGGGGATTATAACGGCATATATTGTCACACAGCGAGTATAACGATAGATGTCGATATATCGGGAGGATTTATCCGTCCTAATATACAAGGAAGATCTCAGCTCTCACGCTTGGTACCGATTGGTTTACTGGACGCCATAAATGCTTATTCAGCTCATACCGAAAGAAAGAGCCAGGGCGTTTTCATGACACACTTCTTATGTTACCTACGACTGAGATCGCGCGATAAAGGAATCAGAAGTAATCGCCCGCGGCGCGGAGTAGTTGAAATCAATGAAGATCGATTCCCTTTATTATGCCCGCCGCGACAATCAGGTATCAATTCATTACCGGGTCAAGTTAAACGCGACACGGAACTTAGTGTTCACCTTTAGTAATCAGATATTACTAGTTCGGGGTTCTCATGATAATTTAAGGCTTTTGCGAGCGATTGCCAGATCTACTATTAATCGTTATAATAATAAGAATCGGGTCAATTATTATTATTATACAACTTACTATTATCTCGAGCCTGTGGGCGTCAAATACACACATACAAATGACGTCAATTATATTTCATGTATGAAATTAAAATAAATTAAGAACTGAGAGTTGATTGTAATCAATCTAATACTAATTGGGATTTTAAGAAATGATAATGTAAAATATGAATGGATGTGAACCGGAATTAATTAATTAATAATTGAATTAATTCGATAGTTGTTGAGCTATAGTAACTGTTAGTTACTATTAACAACTTGTTAGTGTTTGATTTACTTAAATTAAATTTTTAACGGACTGGCTCATTAACTATTCGGTTGGGCTTTAGGTTTAATAATAATATATTAAACCTAATCATTAACCTAATGATTAGAAATGATTAGTCTTATCATTTGGAATGAAAATGCTCCACCATTTTCAAAGGGGCCGTGTGTGCTCTCTCAAGAAATGAAAAGAAATTTTTCATTTTATCATCCAATTCAATCCTTTTGTTCTAGCAAGCACAAGTGTAGGATTCAACCTCTCCTGGTGTGCAACCGACTAGAGGCACTACATTCAAGTGCTAAATAACGAATTCAGCGAGGATTCGTGAAAGATTCGAGATCGACTTCCGCCTCGGCATCTCTCAAAGACTGCATTCATATGTCATTATACGATTTTAGATTAATTTATATCATTTTGAGGATCCGATGTATGAATTTAAGTGCTTATCACAGATGAAATTCATACTAGATTCTATCAAGTCGTGCCTTCTCGTACTTCATATGTGTTTAATTACTTTTTGAATGTCTCACATCTCATGAAAGTTCAATTGCTTAATCGTTCAAGAAGATATTGTCTAGATGGCCGCTCATACATTAAATATGCGAACTTAATATCGCCGTGATTAATCCACGAGATTACGACTGAAGTTCAAACGTGTATTTCAAAACTCATTCATTTTTTAGAGATGTTCTTGTCGCTTTGTTTTTTGTTTGAAGATTTTTGTTATTATTAAAAACTCTTTGTTTACAAATTTCTTCTTAACTTTGTTTTAAGGTCAAGCCAATATTATTTTCATGTTGATATTTTCATTGACGTAGTACAAGAAAAGCTCGACGATTCTTCTTGTTTTTCAAAATCTATTCCACTTGAACCTTGTCTTCGTCGTATTTTTGTTTCAAATCAATGTATTTAAAATTGGTTTCAAAATTTAAGTGGCTCAAAAATGTCTTATACTCAATTGTGCTTTGGAATCTATTCTTTCATGAGTATTTGACTTACCTATCATTTGAGATGTATTATATCAAAATATTTATTCTAAATATATTTCTTATGTCTTCTCACAAATCATTATGCATCATGTCTCCCTATGAATTTTTTGAAAAGGGATTTGCTAGATTGATTTGTAAATCTAAATCAAGATATGCTTTTAAAGTTCTTGCTCAAACTTGGAGCTGCTTGGAAGATTATCAGGACGCTTTCTAGATATGTCCTTTAACGGCATATGCAAACTTTCTATCGAGAAAGTGAGTAGTCTACCTATCTAATGTGAGGAGTAATCCAATAAAGTTGGCTCAATTCAAATCGAGGACTCTTCTTGCTCAAGGTGATATTGTACTTCAGCCTGGGCTGGCCCCTAAGAGAATCCTTTGTTCGAGAGACGAATTCTGACAAACTTATGATCTTCTTTTTCCGATGATAACTTTTGTTTGAGGGACGAGCCTATTACTTATTCTCTTGCGTGAGTTTTTCAAACCTTTTAAAGAGAGAATTAAAGTAATATTTATCATATGTCAATGTTCTTAATTTTGATCGCTAGATAACATATGTTGACATTACTTGTTTTTATTCTTGCACCTTTTCGGTTAGACCCTTTTGACGTGGACAAAAGTGGAAGAATGTGTGATATGAACTTTACATGCTTATGCGCCTATACGATCTTCTTATATAAGATGTAGTTTTTTAAGCAAACCGTGTCTTTGTACTTAATCCTTATATTCGGGTTTATGGCACGAAGCTTCATATCAATGTTTGTCATCATAAAAAGTGGAGAGAGCCTGGCTGACTACGAGTCCGCATACCTTGTTTTAATGATGACTTAAAATTGATTTACTATCTAACACGGTGCTCAAATATTTTATTCCATGTACATGTTAAAATGTGTTTGCAAAGAGCTTCAATGTAATATACTCTATTCAGCAAACGCAAGACCACGTATATCGGTAACAAAAGATATTTAAATGACGATGCAATTTCACATGGGTTCAAAGAAGATCAAGTATGATGATGAAGAAGATGAATCAACCATACGAAAGACAACAAAGCCAAAACATGAGCAAAAAATTGATGTAGTGACAATGTTGAGAAGTCAACCACACACCGGTCAAAAGGTAACTGCTTTTGTTAAAGAAATAAATCATCGAGAATCAAGTATGGACAAATAGAGATTTGATCTAAATTAATGATTTGTATGATTCACATGCATGTTCCATGTATTGAACGTTTTGTCTTTATATTTTGAGCATGAACATGTTGATGCTTATGTCAAGTGGGAAAGATATGTCATATTATTCCTTATACCCTTTATGTATTTGTTATCGTCAAAATGAAGAGCTAGTTGACTTGTGGTCATTTGACTCTTTGATTTGATGATAACAAAGTGCTACGTGGACTAATGGTTTTACAAGTGACTTCTACAGTGCGTCAAGTCGGCTTAAAGGCACAAGATTCAAGTCATCACAAACGCCAAACCTTCTATGTGTTCTTACGTGTTCATCATGCCAGGCGAAAAAATTCTCTTGTCTGCTGCTTAGTTTTTTAGAGAATTGGTTTTTAAAATGGTTAAACTATTTAAATCAAGTAAAATAATTTTCTCTTAAAGAGTCTTTTTGGTATAAAACTTATTCTTGATTGATTCATGCTTGAATTACTTTGAAATCAAGTTAAAATGACTTTCTCTGGCTATTTGTACTCTAATTTGAATTAAGTCAAAGCGAGGCTCAAACTAGAATAAGAAAGACTCTCGAATCCATCACACGACACTGCTCATCGAGGCTTCATCCCGCGCATCCCGATAGCCTTATGGGATTCAGAAGTTATCGGGCTCGCATGGGCTTCGATCCCGACGCATCCTCCGATAGCCTATGATATGATTTCCAGATGGCATTTTCGGGTCTTGTATCGGGCCTGCCGCACCCGATACGACCCATAATGGCCATATTTCAATCAAGCAGATCGGTCTTCTATCGGGTGTCAAGCCCTACCGTAAGCCCCGAGCAGGCTTTTTAGACGTATCCATTGAACGTAGGACTTTATCGGGTACCGCACACCGATACAAGCCATGATAGTGTACTGCTTTTATGCTATTATTTGCCATCTATAAAAGCCGATTCAAAAGAATTTAACACAACTTTTGCAACCCAATTAAAAATGAAATTTAAATTGTTCAAATCAAAAATCCAACTCTCTTATTCTTCTTGGCATCTTCGATTCTTTCCGAGAGAGATTTCCAGAGCTCAATTTGTAATACTCTTACCAAATCTATTTACGGATTATCTTGTAAAAGAGTAAAACTTTTCTTGTGGAAAAGAATAGCACAAGCGTTCACGAGCAGCGTCTTCTTTACTAAAGTTGAACTCGATTTGTGTCGATTCCCAAGAAGATTGCTGGGGACGGTTCCTAGCGCGTGTAGTTTGCAGCATTGTTCAAGGTCGGGTGTAGATCTTGAACGCTGGGTGGACTTCCCAAGGTTGCTTGAGAGATTCTCGCCTGGTTACTGTATAGCCTACGTTGCTTCTAAATGTACTACTAAGCGTGTATATTGAGTTGCTTGCTTGTACGCCACGAGTTCGAACTCCGGATAATATATACGGGTTACTTTTCCAAATCCCAAGGTTGAAAAGTCAAGGGTCGAGCACTAGATTGGCTGCTCGCTACATCGCTACAGATCTTCTCTATCCCTAATTATTTACTTATTGTCAATATATCATTGAAATCAATGAAAATTGATTCCCTTTTATTATGCCCGTCATGACAATTTGGTATCAATTCATTTACCATGTCAAGTTAAATGACATCGGAACTTAGTGTCTTACTTCAGTAATCGTATATCAAGGTAGTTCTCAAGATAATTTAAGGGTTTAAGAGCGACATAGATCTTACCATTAATCGTTATAATAAGAGTAATTGGTCGATTATTATTATTATACAACTCACTATTATCTCGAGCCTGTAGCCACACACACAAAGGATATTATTTGGAATTATATTTCATGCATGAAATTAAACGACTTCAGAATTGGAGAGACGTATTCTCAACATATATATAGATTTGTCAAATATATATTGTGAACTTCAATTGGTTAAACTTCAGAAGTTTAATCAATTAAGCAATTTGAATTGATTTAATAACTTGATAAGTTATTCGATAGCGACTCATTAGTATTTTAATTGACTTGTCAAGTTAATTAAAATGGAACGACTCACAAGTTGACTCATTATTATTTGATTAGGAGCCATAACGGTCTAATTCAAGCTTAACGAGTTAAACCGACTCTTAACGAGCCGCTTAACGGCAGAATTAGGCACTTAGTATTTAAAGAAAGAGACAAGGTTTTTTCTATTTTCAAGGAACTAAACCCCTGCCTCCTCCTCTTGAAAACCGCGACCCCCCCTCTTCGAAGAGATTTTCTTCCAATTTTGTTCATACAACTCAAAGCAAAGCTCATCTCTGATTCAATTCCTCCCTACAGGCATTTCAGAGGACATCTTTTGGTAGTCGGGTCAAGAATCGAGTGGCTATTTGAGAAGCGGGACACGCGAGGCTCGGGCTCAAGTGGCGGATTTCATTTCGCCCGCTGCAATGTAAGAACTCTTTTATCTATATTGTAAATTTATGTGTTTAGATTAATATACATTATTTGAGGGATTCGGGATGTATGAATTTGTGTTTTATCAAGAAAAATTCATACTGCATTTCTAACATATATCATTATTCAGTTAGAAATTGATAATTGATATTTTTGTGTCATTAATTGTATAATAAAGGTAATTTGATAAAAGGTCTAAGTCGATTTGGAAATATTCTTTATATATAGTTGTAAATTGTTCATATGCTTGATCGTAGACTATCATTTAACTTGATAAAGAATTGGTTAAATTAACTAAGCATGTTTAAGTAACAATCGTATAAACTCGAGAGTTAATTATTTGTCATAACAAATTAAATAAGCAATTGTTAATCTCTTGCATGATCATATTTGTGTGTAGGACTATTTAATTGACTAAGTATATTTCAGGAGCACATATTGCCAAACTAGATCAATCGGGGTAATTGAACTTAATAATTTCTAAATCCGAAAATTGGTTATAATTCCGCTTATAACCTATCTACCTATAGGTTGTCGCATAGTCTAACAACTTCTTCTCAAGTACTTCCCCCACCCTATTATCGCGTGACTCCTTCTCAGCCTTAATTCATCCCCTTCCCTATCCCCTTCGATTCCCCTCACTCTCCTTAAATTCTTCCCTCATTCAGGTTGGTATATTACTATATTTCATATTTTTATTTCGAATTTTAATTAACAAAGTTTATAGTATTGATTAAGTTTAAATTATCATATTCATATTTCATAGTAAAATATGTTGAAAACGTAATATTTTAATAGGACTTTCTCCACACAAAGTATTACGTCAGTTTATTATTCTATTTCATCACCTTTATACATGAAATTGAACGTATAAAAAAGATAAAAAATAGGCCCAATAGCAAGGCTCAAAACCGAAAACCGTCCGAAACCAAAATCGATCCGAGCCGGTTCCCTGCTAACCTGACCGGCCGAAAACCGCTAAACCTATCTCCATCGCACTCTAGCTTGGGGCAAGTAGATCAGAAGCTAAGCACTCATAAATTGAGTTACATATTTATACACATTTTTCTAATAGAATTGAGTATACATACTTGATAACTTGTCGAGTATACCGAGTCCGTTCGACTAGTAGTGAATGCACTTCAAAGCGCACTTCCGTAATTTGCAAATCTAATGAGTATATTAAGGGTTGTAAACTACTGATTATTCATCAATTCAATCAAAATATAATTTTTAAGACTTCCTAAAAGAATTAGTAGCGAGAAGTTATACTTAATACGCAATCGATTTTTAAATATTTCCGAGCATATCAGGTTATGCTTTAATTCGAATACTCCTAAAACCGTGTAAAAAGTTACACCTATTCAATTTTTTTTTCTAATTACTACCTTATCCCACAAAGACGTTCAATTTTCGAATTTTTGATATTATACCTTTTAAATATAATATATAAAAAAATTATAATAAAATAATGTCCGTATATAGATATGACATGACATCGAGATATCCATGTAGATATTAAATATTACTTTAATAATTTGACGTACTCTAACTAAATATATCGATCAATTGATTATCAATATAGTATCATCGAATTATTTGCTTTTTATGTCTGCTAAATTTGCATTTATTTAAAAAATATAATTTAAATTTTTGTGATTCCAATATATAAAATTCATATGAAATAAAATAAAAAATAATAATAATAATAAATAATAATAATAACAATAATTCTATATAATAATAATAATAATAATAATAATAATTCTACAAACATATATCATTATATATAACAAAACCTATTATTTATAATAATAATAATAATGACAATAGTTTTATATAAACATATTATTATTTAACTAACACCAATTATTAAAGATTGAAAATGATATACGACGAGAAAATCAAATTGATTAAAGGAGTAATAAGCTAATAATATATAATATACAGAGTATATCTTTTAATCAATCAAAGTTACACAAGCAAAATTGATAAAAATAATATAAGATTTAAATGCATAATTAATAATTAAACACGCACTGAGATAAATAAACGTAAGTTGAACTAAATAAAGCATAAGCATATGTCAAATGATGGATATCATCCTCAAACCGCATATACGCGCTTATTATTCTCTTTCCAATCGATAATCTTTATCAGATAAAGATGATGCATTTAATACTAATTATCTCCATTTTTTATTTGATATTTTTGTATATCGAGATTTAAGCTTTGATAATTAATTACTAATTAATTATTATTTTAATAAATATAAAAATTATATCATTAGACTCGTCTTTGAAAATAATTTCATAATATTATTTTATTATAATTTTCGAACATATAGTTTAAGAATAATATAAAAAAATGGAGGGGAAGAAGTAGCTTAATTTTTATTAACTCGTAATTTTTGGATATTAAATTCGATAATTTAATAATCGATAAAGGAAGTTTGTTAAAACACGTTTTATTTATACTTTTATATATGTTATAGATTATAGATTATACATAGATATCAGTCAATTAAATTGGAACAAACCGAGTGCAAATATATATACATGTTGAATTGTTGATCTCTACAACTTACTGTAGAGTTGACCTATCATTGTTATTAGTTGAATCATTAACAACAATTTGATTTCTGTGCAATCATATGATGTGTTTAGTTGTATTTTAATTTTTTACCAACTTCAGCAGGCCGACCAATCCGTAATTCTGTAGAATTAGTAATAAAAAGTTATTAATTAGATAGACCAAGATCAATTTTACTAGAAATAATTACATAGGTTACTATTGAAGACAATTTATTAGGTTGTCCAAAACTTCTAATTCAAAATTAGTTCGGTGAAGTCACTGATACTTATGAAATTGACATTGTGATCACATAAATTCACTACTTGATTACTTGGATTAAATATTCCAAATAGATGAACAAATTAATGTAAACAATGAAGCATACACTAATACACATATGGTTATTGAAATTGTAGTTGGGAAAACGTTTTTCTTGATTTGGTGTTCCACTCAATTAGCTTCACCTAACACTCCTCAATGATTGTAAATCATTTTGATTATTTTAATGGTATTTTAATTTATTGTTGGAAAAAAAAAGTTTGTACAATAAGCTAGATGAGTGGTCTTGGATGCAACTTGGGACATTTTCATGTCGTCAATGAGGAAATATGTAGGCCAAATGATGTTCCCCTCCTGGACGACATACGTTTTGCAATGGAAACGTAAATTTCCAAGAAATGTTATGTATATAAATTTCAACTTAAAAGAAAGAATAAATAAGTAAACGTTAATATCTTAAATTTTATAGCGTAGATGCTGTCAATCACGCAGTAATTTCATCAGTTTCGCTTAAAGAATCTCTGCCCCCTCGACGGCTGGCGACATCCCGCACTACCTCCTCCATGTAATTTACGTGAACCTCGGCCGATCAAGCAGCTGCAACGATTTCACACTTTTGTAACATCGAAGAAAATGTTCCAACATTGACGTCCATTTTCAAAAGGATTTGTTGGCCATTACAAATTAAAGCTTTTCATGCATATATTTCCTTCCATCTAGAAGTGACGAGGCATATATTTTCTTTAGTCCATATTTTAGAAAACTCGTTAAAAATATTGGGAGTAGTAAAAGATTACATATATCAAATCTTTTAAGTACATAATCAATTTTGACAAAAGTAATTATGTCAAAGTATCAAACTATTTTAATTAAACACACCCACCTATTCTAATTAGGCTAATAATATAGCCCGAACAATTTTCACAAATCCATAACAATATTTGTTTAAAGGACAATCTTACCCCTACTAAATTAAATGATATGGTATTATAACTAAATAATTATGTTTCGTTTCGCATTGAATAAATTCATTGTTTGAATATTAAACACACTAAAAAGGTTTGACAGTATTTGTTGAAATTTGACAAAACAAAATAGGGATAAGATTGTCTTCTTTCTTTTTGTAAATTAGAGATGAAAAGTACGATTACGTAACATTTCAAATTACGAATACATATATTGCTAACAAAAGACAGTTAGAGTAAATTGCCAACAAAAGACAGTTAGAGTAAATTGCCAACAAAAGACAGTTAAAGTAAATGATACAAATAAAGTAGAAAATATCTTCGACAAGAACCTCCTTATGGAAGTGTGGGACATATACCACCAAGCTATTGAGTCATCGATTGGGATAAGATTGTCTTTTAAACAAATATTGATCTAGATTTGTAAAACCTACTTTACCTATATCATTAGCCTTCTAATTAAACTAACCATACCTCATTTCTAACTCATTCACCCTTATTAACCATGTTTAACTCTAAGTGTTACGATTTTTGAAAGTTCATGTGCCAAAAATGCATTCAGGTGCCTATTTGAAATGTTGAAATGTTTAAAGGGTGAATTACATGTGGGTCCCCAAATTTATGTTAAATGTCAATTGAATCCCCCAATTTTTCATATTACCATCTTAGGTTCTTTGATCAATTTTAACATCTTCAATTACTCATATATCCTTATATACTTCATAATTCATTATATTTCATATTAAAATTACTTTTATATAATGCCCCAATTTTTTATAGATTATTTTTTCAAAATACATTATATATATTTAATCATATTAAATTGTTAAAAATAAATATATTGATTCATGATAAATTTGAAATCATTGAATTACCTTTCTTAATAAAATATCAACTTTAAAAATATTGTTCCATTTTTTCAAATTAGAATAATTTATTGGTGATAAAAATAAATTTATTTATTTATTTGTATATTTAATATTATTTTTAAAATTCAATATTTTTCAAATGAAAATTTTATTTTTCATCAATTAAAATTAATTAAAAATGTTTAAATGTATATATTGAAGAGTATAATAGTCAATATAATATTTTATTTTATGCTAAAGGATCCAAGTGACAATTAATATAAAACTCAAGGACCAAGAATGACAATATAAAAAACTCAGGGACCTAGTTGACATTTAACATAAAATTCGGAAACCTGAACGTCATTCACCCAATGTTTAAATACCTATTTGAAATGTTCCAAGTAGTTCAGGTGCCTAGATAAAATTTAACCAACCAATAATATAATTTCAATTAATTATTATTCTTCATTTTCAATATATTTTTTGACTATTTTTTTCCACTTAATTTATGTATAAATGACTAACAACTAAAAAAAATGAAGGGAACAAGTTTTTAAGATTTTACATTGTTTCTTAAATATTTCTATAATATTTCCGAAACGTTTTTAATTTTTATCATTCCGAAACTATATCTGAAAATGAAATTTTAAACCATGATTAATGGACTAAGTAATTCATAATGTAATGGTTTGGAGAGAAATGTAGTCCTGCACTCTACAGCTCTTTCACAAAAAAGAATCTCAAAATTATCTCATAACACACCCAATACAGGGAAGAATATAAAATGAAAAACTGTTATTCGCTTATTTAGCTTGCTACTCTGGCTATTCCGGTTTAAATTTCCTGATACAGATGGATGTCGATCTAGGATTTCATGGCAAAAAATAATGTATTCGAGGGCACGCTCATTAGGCACCTACTGAAAGCGTACCATATACACCCTCCATCGAAAGGTTGCTTCTGGCCTCCTACAAAAGAAATGCAATTGATGTTTTCTCAGGATAAGTTACGATTTACTGCGCTTTTTGGCCTCACTGTATAGGATTACGCCACAGACTGTCAATGAGTATCCAAGCATTCCAGTAACCGAGACAGGATTTTTAAATATCAATATTGAGATAACCACTGCTACAGCTCCTTTAGCATTACCAAGAACCTGGAAGAGACGGGCAGCGCATACGCTCAGAGCCTCAGACATAAGAATATATCGGGTTTAAAGAAACTAAATACGAGATTTAATTGTCATCTGCTGAGCTCCCGAGCTCTACAATGGAAGGTTGATGCTTCGAAAATATAAATCTTTTTAACTAATCCAAATAGAAGGAATCTATAAATACTTTTAATAAAGGAGATAATAGAAATAGACCAAGAAATTTGTTCTGTAAGTTATAGTGAAACTACAGGTGACTGTTCAACGACCATTATGTCCCAAGTGAGCACACACTGACATGATAACTATAAGTCCACAACTCAATTTATATTTGTCAAGCCTGTAAATCTAATATTCATGCCAAGAAGTGCAGGAAGTGTGTGTCACTAATGTCAGTACAACGGTATGACCGAAGAAGCATGAGGAGCCTAAGATTCTTCCCCATTCATTTGTAAAAGATCTAAAACATTACTCGAGCAACTAAATCGATAAAATTGTATCTCAAAAAAATGACATTATACTAGTAACAATTCCTAACAAAATTGAACATTTTTTTCTATAGGTCCTAATTGAATTGCTCTATTAAGCTCAATCCCATAAATTCAATGATCAAGCCATTAAAACTAAGAAAAATAAAAGTCGCAGAGTTGCATTTAAAAAAAGACATCATATGCGAATACTAATAACAAAGTTGCATAATTTTTCTTTAGCAGCTAGAAAAAATGGCATCATATCCCAATAGCCCAATACTAGTAAGCTCATCCGATAAATTAAAAAATCAGTAAATAACTATAAAGCTTTTCACCACATAAATAAAAAACACGAAATATCCGTCTTTCAAAGGACATAATCTGCTTTATTGATTGCACAACAATGTAAGTAAACATCAATATATTAGCTGGTAATGGAAAATACCTGTAGTGTCAAAGCACTTGTGTGTTTCGTGACCAAAAAATTGGTCAGATTCACAAAGTATGCAAGCGCAGAATTGAACAAAAGATACCATATGATTCTGAAATCGTCTCTTGCAAGAGCCATTGTGATGCCAACCACATTCTCCTCCATATAGAGTGTCGCTGGTAGTAGAAGCACAACAGCTATAGGAGCCATATAGAGGAGGAGATTCATAGAATTTAATTTTTCGCTGAAACATTAATAGAATTGATTCCTCATGTCAGAAAAAGAGTCTAAAGTAATCGGTGAAGGACTAAAATAGATACACTGAAAAATACTACGCATTACCCTTCAGAAGAAAGCAAAATTCCCTGAACCACTGATTTGAGTGCCCTTGCTGCTGTTGCACCAACACACATTATGAATCCAAATAGGTGGAAGCTTGGCTCACCCTATTGTGGAAGAGAAAAAAGAAAAAAGAAAAAATTAAATAAGACAGTCAACCAATGTTTCCTGATATGTAAGATTCAGGTGCAAGCATGAGAGACTCTAAATTATAAGCAGGTTTTACAAACTTCATTTTAGACACAAAACTCCAACCAGGCAGAGGATTTACACTCATAAAACACTGTCTATGAAAGCTACGTTAATAGAATCACTCAATTCAACTGATCAGGTTAAATTACATAACCATTTTATAATAAGGTCTTTGAGCCACTGCATCAGATGAAAAGAAATGAGCATATCCATCTGACACCCCGCACCAGCCCAAATACTGCAAAAATTCTCTGGATATTTCAGTTGACTACCTTGGGGAATAAATGACTAAGGTAAATGTACATCTGTCATGCATTTTGCCTACTTAATTCATTTCTATCATTCCTTTTCCTTAACCTATAAAATGTCAATAACATCCATTCACTGGAATCTTAACCAATAATTTTAATTCAAATACAAATCTAAACACTAACAATAGCTAGATCAACACAAGACAACATATTAAAAAAAAAAACTGCAAATTTTGCAGGTACACACCACTAGGAATGAAAACTCCAGTAACAAACATAATAAGGTAAATGTAGGATCAAGTCAAGCATATGCCTACAATATCTAATCATTTACCCACCTAGAACATGATATGAACATCAGCCCACTTCCATATCAACCGATTATTTCAGCTCAAATGCAAAATCCAAACCAATACCAATAGCTAAACCTAAATATGACACCATATTAAAAAAATAACTACAAAACTTTACTAGGAATGATAAGGTGCGATCAAGTCAAGCGTATGCCTACAATCTCAATTATTTATCCTCCTTAACCTAAAAAATGACAAGAACATCAGGTCACATTCACATTAACCAGTCATTTCAGTCAAATGAAAATGTAAACCAATACCAATAGCTAAATCAAAACATGACACCATATTAAAACAAAAAATAACTACAAAATTGTGCAGGTCATCACAAACAACGACAACTCAAGTATCCTACAATCTCGATTATTTATTCCCCCTAACCTACAAAACAACATGAACATCATCTCACTTCCAAACTATTCAATCATTTCAGCTCAAATTCAAATCCAAACCAATAACACTAGCTAAATCAAAACATCACAAGAATACAAAACAAACAAAAACCCAAATGCCAAAATTTCCAGTAACATACCCCACTAGCAATAACAACACCAGTAACAACCGGAACAAGTGTAATGTACGTCAACCACGCCTCCTTCTTCCGCGTCATCAAATACGCGAAAACAGCAGTGAAAAAAGGCGTTGTGGCACCAATCGCTTGATTAAACGAAACAGGCAAGTACCTAAGAGATATATTGCCACTAACAACAGAAGCACAAAATATAGCACTTAAAGCAGTAATCTTTAAAAACTGAACCCTAGATCGAATCGTTTGCATTGGAACCATCTTCATCCAAGCAATTGCTATATAACTCAATAAAGAACAAGCAGTCATATGACACATTGTCAAAAAAATTGGATATTTAAATCCATAATTACTCAATAAATATTTGTTCAATAATAATACTCCAATATTTGATGCATACCAAGATGTCACCAAGCCGATCGTAACAAATCGACTCGATGGCTTCATCCCAGACATACTATATATAATTAATTGTTTATATATTCAAATAAATTGCCCAAAAAATGGTTTTTATATATATATATAAAATCTAATTTTCCAAACAAAAATGCCCAAAAAATGTTTTATAACCCCTTTTTTAGATAAATAAAATATAACCAAAATAAAATATAATTTTCCAAAAAATTGCCCAAAATTATTTTTTTAGATAAATAATTAAATGAGTTAAAAATGATTTGATGATATATATTGGGTGGGGGTGGGGGTAGGGGGTAGGGGTAGGTAGGGGTGTGTGTGGGGGGCATGTTGACGGAAGTAGTTGCAGGGATGAATGTGTTTGTTTGTTTGATTTCTACTTTGCTTCTTATGAAGAAAGTATGGAGAAAGAAATTAATGATAGAAATTTTGTTTCAAAAATATTGTCCAGTTTAATTTTTAATTGTCGAAATAAATATTTTTGTTCAATTTAATTTTTAATTATCGAAATTAATTAATTTTAATGTTTAATAAATATATTCGATCATAATTAAAATTAAAATTATAATGTACATAGTAAAAAAGTTGAAAATGTTATATTTTGATAGAATCATAATTTATTCAACTCATCAAAATGAAAAAAAAAATGCACTCCCTCATTGACATAAAGAACGTTTAATACTAATTAAATTTGATTCATTTTTAAAATACATATAATTGTTGATCAAATGAAACAAGTCATTTATAATAATGTGGAAATTTGTCTACTTAAATAAATAATCCCCTTTACTATTAATTGGTCTAGTTTCAACTTTTAATGTAATGAAACGCTGTTTACTTTCCAAATATTATTTTTAATGTCATTTATTGAGCTAATAAAACAATTACCTATACTATTTAAAAAAAAGTGTTTCTGCACTAAATTTATGTTTAATCTAATTCTTAATAAAATATATAGAGTAATACGTTGAGGTACTTTGCGTAATTACAATATTCAAAATCTATTTCCTGCATCATATGTAAATAATTACACAGATTTTACAAATTAAACAATATCATTCAAAATATAAAGTGGGATATAATTATACAAATGAGAACGTGCAACCAAGGTTCAAATTTTTGAAAAAGAAATGGCCGAAACGGCAAAAAAGTTTCGTTTCTTCAACATACAAAAACGATACACAACTTACGTATTGAAAGTTTCATATTTCCGGAAAACAATTTATTTTTCCTTGTTTTCTACATTGTTTTGAGTTTCGACAACTTTTCGGAAGTGATAATCTTATCCAATTGCACTTCAACAATTCTATAATCAAAAGAAGTTCAACAAAAATGAAATTCTTAATTATGATTTACATAACCTATACATGTGACTACTTACATCTTCAACCTACTATATGAATTTGGATTCTCATAATAGTATCTAATAAGATTACTTCATAGTCAAGCTTTTCATAAAATGTAATAAATTTGCATTCTTTTACATATTATATTTTTTTGAACTTTTATTATATGATATTTTTGTTTATGATTATTTTTAGTTGATGGATGTGCTTTTAATTAAACTAGAATATTATTCGTCATATTTTAGGTTGTTATTTAAATCATTAGTTCATTAATATTTATAAATCTAGAAGATTAGAATTTTTTATGCTTATGAAAATGTTACAAATGTTGTAATTATGTTTCAATTTTTCCTTAACTATATTTTATTTGTATTAATAAATTCATGTAAATAAAAATTAATAGTAATAAATATTTGTTTCACATGTTTCCATAATTTTACAACGTTTTCATAACATTTCTTATGTTTTAGAAACGTTTATATTTTTTGTTATTTGAACAGTGTCTCGAAAAAGTCTGATTTTGTTGGATACAGCCAACCTAACGATTAAATATGGTCAAGCTAAAATATAATTAGGAAGAAATAAGTTTATCTTGTCCAATATGATCAATCACAAAACAGACTTAACAGAGTACAATATTAATTTATTTCCTATCGGGCTGCTTTGTGTACTCCATGTCCATGCAGCTGAGAAAAGAATTTAAGGATATGTGTTTGAATATGAATTCCTGCAAGCAGTTGAATTGCAGTAGCTAGAGAAGATCGACTTGGTCAGGGTTGTAATTCCGACCTAAGTCCCGATCTAAATCAAGACCGAGTCTGAGGAACGTCGTGAGTGAGGTCGGGACTTGTTTGGTCCCGACTCAGCCCCGAATTTTATTATTTCATACGGCTCAAGCTTGTAGATATTTTGAGTATAAATAGATTTCCAGCCCATTCTGAATCTTGTAACCTAAACATCTGATATAGGAAAGCTATATACTTCTGGTTTAGAGTTATAAAATAGTTCTAGCCATAAACTATTCATCCTACAGATAATCTATACATTTAAGAGTTGTTGCCGCTTCAATCAGAACTGCTTCTTCCCATTATAAGGAAGTTCGACCGCTTTTACGTAATTCCGTGATCGTTAGGATACCACGTTAAAGATCTCTGTTATTTACTTTGTCCAATGTTTTACGTAATTTCGTGATCCTTGCTCGCATCCGCTAAAGAACCCAGACGTGTTCTCGATCCGCTTGTCCGCGAAGACGATGTGGTAAAGGTTTGAAGTAGATAAGTTTAACGTGGGAGAAATAGTTTCTGGCCTATGGCAAATCAAGGCAGTGGCATGCTGAAGCGGTAGGACCGGGTCCTCTATTAAGGATCCGCCTAACCGTTCCGAAAAATTAGATTCTTTGGATGGTACGCACACTCAACGCCGCTGCTATCTCTCTCGAAGACGAGATTATTACCGGGTTTCGGTTAGAGACCAATTCTAACATTGTTGGAAAGTCTCAGATATGACTGTGGGCTTAACTAACAAGTTGTTGTCAAACAACGCCTGCTCACTGCCAGATGCAACAAGGTACGCATTTAAGAGACCACTTAGATAAACTAAATATGATATTACTAGATCTCGCGTGAATATTGATATTTATGCTGACACGAGGATGCTACCTTAATTTTATTTCTTTACCCAGATTACATGAGGAAAATTTTAAGGAATCTATGACAAACGGTAAAGATTCTATAACTCTGAAAGAAGTTAGATCTGCTTCTTCATAATAGGAATCGGTGACATAGTTTAGTGGTTTTAGTTTGAATACTTAGGCCGTTGGGTTATTCAGCCAATAGCAATCGTGTGATTTGTTAAAGCAAAGTTAAGCTTTCCTAAGATACAACTAAACGGGTCCGAAACTTCAAACGGGTCCAAACTAGGATATCTGTCATTATTGTAAGTGAGAAGCATATTGGAAAATCGATTGTCCTAAGAAGAGGCGTAAGCCATTTAATGCATCTGCATCAAGGCCGAGAGTACTACAAAATCTGTTGAAGATATAGCGTTAGTTGCCAGTAACCACATGTTTTATACCGATATGTGGATATTTGATTTTGGAGCATCTTATCATATATGTCCTAAGAGGGAAAGGTTTTCTACTCTATAAGTACTGGGATGGTGGTAATATTTTTGTGGCCATCGCCTATTTTTGCAAAGTTGTTGATAGGTTTTGTGAATATTAGGACTCATGATGGTGTTTGTACCTTGTAAACATGTTAGGCATGTTCCACTAAATGACTAAGAATCTGATTTCGCTGAGTCCGCTTGCATGTGCGGGTTCGGCCAAAGGGCGGAGGATAAATGTCCAAGTAGGGTTCCGAGGTGATTCCTCGAAGGTGTTAAGCGGGGTACGTTGTATTTACAAGGTGCTAATACGCTTCCGACTCACTAAGTATTGCATCCTCCGTTGTTGAAATGGTCATATATGACTAAGTCAGGTATACGAGGCTTCAATACATAAGTGAGATAGGATGCAGATTCTAGCTAGGACACCTTCTTGTGTGCATGTTGAAAAGACTCGGTTTGTGAGTTAATCGTATTTTTGAAAATTACATCGCAACAAATTTTCGAAAGCAACCTATAGAACAAATGCGCCACACCGGATTACATCCACTCCGATTGTCAGTCCTTCACTAGCTGAATCTTTCGGGAGTTTCATGCCGTATATTTTCTATCGCCGATTGATGATTATTCATGATGACTTGGGTCTTTATTATGAAGCGTAGTGCTGGTGCTCAAGCACTTATGATCGGGAAGATTTTGAGAAAATCAAACAAAGTAGTTAAGCGTCAAGTTTATCAAGGCATCGATAATGGTCTGGAATTTTTTCTTCTTCGAAGTTTGATGACTTTTGTAAGGCGGAAAGTATCGCTTAGGCATCACAGCGCCAGTACATCCCAAACAGTAATGGTGTAGCGTAACGTATGAATTAGACACTTCCGAGAGAGCCTGTGGTACGCTTCCTCAAATACCGGGGTTGACGGTAGAATGTTTTGGGGTCGGGGCGAATAACACATCATACATTCCTCGATAAATCGTGGTCCTCACATGCAGCAAATTGAAACTCATTGAATTGTGTTCTAATAAGTCCGCCGATTATATTGTGATCGAGTTTTCGTTGTAATCGCTTTATCATCAGAAATTGAGGGCAAGTTAGAAACCAAGGATGCGAAGTGGTATATTTGTAAAGCAGGCGACGGCGTGAAAGGGTATAAAATTTGGTCATCTTCGAAATAGACATGGCTCCGAGCGTAAATGTAATATTCACGAGAATTATATGTTTAGATCAACCATCACATCCACAATTCCTCAAGCAGTATAGGTTGGGAAGAAGTGGAGTAGAGATTCTAAAAGTTAAAGGTGACGTAAGAGAAGCCTTCACTGGCCAGCTAGAGTGTAAAGATCAAAAGTTCCATCCCTGGGATGAACATCACAAGGCGGCTCTGACGAATTCGTAAGAGCTTAATATCATTGAAGTTCCTCCCATTTATGTATGGTTATGAGGATATGCTGGCCTTGCTTTACAAAATATAGAAAGAGTTGATCCTCATGAGCCGCTTACAAAGAAGTTGTAGTTGCACTCTGAGTCACCCAATAGCTGAAAATGGAATCACTTAAGAATCGCATATGGGAATTGGCTAGAAGACCAAAGAAGAAGAAATATTGTCACTTGCAAGTGGATACTCAAGCAAAAAGAAGAGTTGTCACCAGATGAAGGGGTACAATATAAAGCTCAGAAATGTCAAGTAGAAGGTTCACCAAAGGGAGGGAATTGACTACAATGAGATATTCTCCTTACCCGTAGTTAGACACACTTCTATCGTGGTGCTTCTGTTGTAGTTCCACATCAGAGACGGAGCTCGAGCAATTAGATGTCAAGAGAGCTTCATGAGAGTCGAAAGAAATTTGTATGACTCCATCAGATGGTTTTCGTGAATCCGGAAAGGAAGATTATGCTTGTGCAAAAGCCAGCAGCACTGTATGGCTCAAGCAGCCTCGAGGCAAAGCCGTACAAGAGATTTGATAGTTACATGATGTAAATTGGATATTCGAGGAGTCCATATTTAGCTGGGCCAGGTTATTACAACAAGGTTAGTAACGGTTCTCTATCTACTTCTAGTTCTCAGAGTGTAGATGATATGTTGATAGGCCGCAGCTGGTAAGTCTGATGATCAAAAGCTGGAAAATATTGAAAAGCCGAGTTTGAAATGGCGATTTCTGGGCGCCAGAAAGAAGATGGGAATGGAGATATTTAGTGGATAAGCCTAAGCAGTTTTTCTTATCACAGAAAGGCTATGTTTCGGTAAGATTCTGTCTAAATTTGGTATGATCAAGCACTAAACCCATTGAAACTTCTAGTTCACAAAATGCTGGCCTGTCTGTTGAATTTGGTACTTAAATCATCTCACGAGAAGCATACACGGAACACATACCTTGGCAAGAAAGCGCAATTGGAAATTTGATGTATGCTATGGTACGACTAGACCCGATTCGATATACGTTAGTGTTGTCAAGAGGTTCATGGGCCTAATTTCGAAAGAACATTGGCAGTCAGGAAGAGGATTTTCGCTATCTCGAGGTAATGCCCGATATTGGTCTTGTTACGTGAGATAGTCGTGTTTAATTTCTGGATACCTGATTCTAACTATTACCGAGACAGACGGTAAGGCCCAAGGACCGGTTGGTGTATTTACTCCTAGATGGTTCTCAAGGTGAAGTTGGAGAGCTTATGTTTAATCCATTGTCTCGTTTGGCCATCGAGGTAGAGGCGGCACTTAAGCGTAAGCCGCTAAAGAGGATATCCGCCGGTAGGACTGGCAGATCTGGGCTACATCACGACGCGGTGGTATATCAGGATAGCTTTGAGTAAATATGCTAATTCAAGGATCGTGTCTATCATGATAGGACGGGGCACATCATGTCCGATATCATTTTTCGGTAGCGCAGAAGAGGATCAAGGTAAATGTGCTGCATCAGAGATAACCCAAATTGATATGTTTACGTAAGCCTGCCTGCAGAAGAAGTTTCAAACATTGTCCGGACTTGCCGAAATTGTGAGCTGCGAAGTCAAGCTGTGGCAAGGTAACGCCTCGAGGCGGGCAGCCACATTCCATCTGGTGCATTCCGCACATCTGTTCACTATCTGAGCACATCTGGTACTGTTAGTACATCTGGTGCGCTATTCTCGAGCGCATGACATATAAGGCAAAGTTTTGTTATCTGAAGAGGATTCAAGTCAAGGTGGAGATTTGTTGAATATGACTTGAAAAGAGTTGAATTGTCGCTGCCAGGAAAAGATCGGGACTTGGCCTGTGGGTTGCAACCCGAATCTAAGTCCCGACTCCAAATCAAAGACTCCAAATTAGAGACGTCGGGAGGCTCCGACTGCCTTGGTCCCGACCTGTTCCCCGACCTTGATATTTTGTGGCGGTTCAAGCTAGATATTTTGAGTATAAATAGATCTTCACCCATTCTGAATCTTTGTAACCTAAAACGATCCGATGGTGAAAGTTTTATATAATTTGCTTAGTGGTTATAAAATAGTTAGAATATAAACTATTCATCTGGTATAATCTACACATCTGAGAGCAAAGTGTTGCCTAACTGTAACTGCTTTCTTTCCATTATAGTGAAGTTTTCCTCGCGGTTTTGCCCTCGTGGATTAGTCCTAATACATCATTGTGAGATACCATGTTAAAGATCTCGTGTTATTTAATTGGCCCCAGAATTTCCGTGATCTTAGTTTCACATCCGTTATAACATGAATATATGATATAGAGTAGAATACCCTAGTTAAATATCAATCAGTCTAGAAGTAGAATTAAGTGATTATGATTGACAGATCAATGTAAGAGACATATGATTTTTGTTTTAGAGAAAATATATGTCCTAATGATGTGTAAAGCACTATGTTGGCTTACTTTCGACGATAGATTACGAAATGAAAATGCACAAAGCACAGTAACATTCTTTATTATGGAGTCAATGGGTTTATATATATGTTGATAAGCAAGGTTTTCTTAGACATTTGATATATTTTAATGCTATAGAAACTTGTAATGTGCAACAAACCTCTTCTTTTTATTGATAAAGCCGGAAAGTGGAAACTGAAATCTGTTAGCCAAGAGAGGAGTCAGTCAATCAGAGGGAGACAATTAATAATTGTGTTATTTCCACCAGCATGATGGCATAGTTAATATTTATTCAAGATTTCACAGTTAAATAAGAGTCACTGGTTGGCAACATTAGTTAAATGATTATTTAAATATAACATAATCTCAAAATTTGAATTACATGATTATCATAAATATATATTTTATAACGTAATTGGGTTGACATACCTCCAACCATAAGAACATAGATAGAGTGAATTGATTTCGATCGGAGAAGAATCAATGGAGAAAAATGCTTTCTCCCTTCTTTTCCATAAATCCCTTTAGATATGTGTTGATAAAAATTATTTTCACACCCATTCACGGAGAATAGGTACAATTTATGTGCAGAGAGGACCTTTTCAACTCTTCACATTAACATAATACTAATCTATCTTATCAAAGCTTAATCATGACAAGTTTTGTAACAGCTTGTAATGAATTTCCATGTTAAATGGTAGTACTAAACATCCTATTATTGACCATACTAATGAGGAAGAATTTAAATAATTTTGAATTAAATAAAATATTCTTACATTCTCCCACTCGGTCTATAAAAAGATCTATTATAATTCCATGATAAACATAAGGTGCGCTTTGATATGCAAATCACTCCATTCATAAGTTAACACAAGTGTTCTGACTAATCGAAATATTAATGAGAGAGAGTCATGGCGTGGCATGTCATTTTGCAACATGTTTACTTCCTATGTACCGCAACATTGATAACTTTTATAGTTATGCCGTAATAAGAGTAACATAATGGTCAAGTATTATCATTATTTTAAACATTATGTATACATATCATAAAAACGTAAATGATAGATGCTAAACGAATTCAGAGCTTAATAATTGTTGGTACATCTTGATTTAGTAATTATGATTCAAAAATAATTTTCTCTAACATCTTGCTCTTAATAAGTATATAAGGTCCATGTGTTTTGTACCCTTAGTTATCCCATTACGCTCGGGGCCTAACATCTTATTAATAAGGATCGGGAGGGAAATGCAAGTTCTTAGTTTCTCCGCGATATTGCACTTCTACATAAGGGATACACATAACCACGAGTGCAAATTCGAGTGTCAAGACATCTAGCAAGTTCCGACTAGGCCAACGAGTCACCCAAGGGTGACTTGAGCATTCGATATGTGAATATATAATTTTTGACTTTTTATGTCTCTCAAAACTTTGTCAATATATACTCGAGACAATCTTATAAACTTCAGATCTATCATGGAATTTTTTTATCCCGATCACAAAGGAAATTCCATACATATCTTTTCGTAAGTCAAAGTTCTTTGAGAGATAAACATTAGTTTCACGTAATAAATCAAGGTCGCTACTAGACAATAAAATGTCAACAATTTGCTGCATAAATATGAACCGGCTCCCACTAACTTTATGTTATCTGTTGCCGACTATGATTTCATTGAATCAAGACAAGAATGATTTCATGAATGTTATTGCATAGAAGATTGTTTTGCCTAGTTCAAGTCCTTTCAAGAAAAACTCAACTTGCTCTTTTCTATTCCGAGAAGTTATTTCCATCAAGTTTCATAACGGAGAGATATAATTAGACTTAAAATAACATATATAATAATTTTTGATATGTAAACAATATAAAGGTACTCCTACAGTCACATAAAATTATATATGATTTCGCTGATATAATATATCAAAATTAGAGGTAAATATAATTGAATAAATTTTGATAGCTTGGGCATATGAATATAATAGCGAGTGTGGGACAAAATTGATTTACGTATTTAAGAAATATGAATTATTCACATACTTATATAAGTGTTCAAGTCAATAAGTAATATGATAGACCTATCATGTGAAATTTAATCATAAGCATGCATTTTAATCAAATAACGAGAACAACTAAATTGCATACTGTCATAATATATTGACAAAGATGTAATATTTTCTTTAATTTCCTAGTTGGTGTTAACCAATTCGAGACATATGAATTGAAATGACCATAATTTTCAATTCAAGATTCCTCACATATGCCATCAACTAATATAATAGTTTTGGCAATATAAATCGTGAAGAATAAAGTAAATATATTAATTGAATAAATTTCTTTGGCATTGTCAAAATAGATGAAGTTATTGATTTGTGAGACAAACTTAATTTCAAACATTTGAATAATACTAGTAAAGTGAGACGTGATGTACGATATGCAATCGATTTCCCCAAATATTTCATACATTTTATGTTTAATTATAAATTATTCTAAAATTGTGTAAAACTTACACTCCTTTGAATTTTTTTCTACTCAATATTTTTATTTTTGAAGGAATACTTTGTTCATGTAAATAACTCTTTAAATATAGTATAGAAAATTACAATAAAATGCAACCATGTATAGACATATATCTAACTCAGATGTCCATAGATACAAATATTACTTTAAAAATTTGATGTCCGAATTAAATATATCAATTAATCAACATCAATATATGATACTTAATTATTTTATGTCGGTTAAATTAGTGTGATTTTGTAATACCCGTAACGTCTGCTAAGAAAATAAACCGAAATGAGAAATTATTGAGTTTTTTTCCTGTGAAAATTTTGAAACCACTAAATATTTTGTATTCCAAATGTGTATGTTTGGAAGAAGGTCGAGTAAGTTAAAACGATAACGAGCGAGTTTATGTCCGACTTTCTATCAATAGCTTTTGGGCCCAACCCCACCACTGCCCACTTAAGATAGTCCATTTAAGCTCAACCCAAGCCAAAAATCTGTTTTCTTTCCTCCAGCCTGTAGCACTGAGCTCTCCCAATTTTTTTGATTTTTCATCTTCAAATTTCTCTCTCAATTCACGAGCTTTGGAGCTTAAACTTTCTATAGTTTCTCCTCGTCATTCCTTATTTGCTTGCGTAAAAAAGGTAATATTTTTCGAAAGATTTGTGAAATCCCACACTTTTGACTTTTGTTGACTTTTTGAGAATTTGAATTTTATTATTCCATTTGATTCTTGGGTTGTATATTAGTTGTTCTAGGATTGAAATATGATGTTTAGTGTTAAATTTTGGGTGTTTTAGGACAGTTTGACTTTTTAGGAATTTGGTTTGACTTTGGAATTTTGGATGAATTATTGTTTGGAATTATTGCCTAGGCCTAAATTGTGATATAGAAATTGATAATGAGTGATAATCTGTAGAAACATTGCCTTTAGTGAATTAAAGTTCGATGATCACGGCTGATTTTCGCCAAACGCGACAATTATAAAATTGGGGTATTAATGTAAATACGTTATTGATTAATATTGAGTTGTTTTGAGATGTTTAATATGAACGATAGGTGTTGGGAATAAATAGTCGGAATTTATCGCCTTGAATTTTGGTATGGAATCGAATTTAGAGATTTAGATCGAGGTTTATAGTTGGGGACCGGGTCGGTAGTGGGTAAAATGGAAATTTCGAGGTTACCGGTAACGTTAGTGACTTGAATAGATGTGTGAGTTATTGAATTAAGTCGGGAAACGAGGGTTGACATTGTACTTTACGCCGAAACGAATTTTAGACTTTACGTAAATCAGATTATAATTTTAAATGGGTAAAAGTATGATACTTAAAATTTGGATAAAAACGGTTAAATGATTTCGAGTAGTGATATTATTTTTGTAATGTACAACTGCTCAAATTGGGACGGACTACGCGAGGATCGGATCGACGGCGCAGCGCCAGCTGCAATTAGCTCAGCGCGTGATTATCACCGCTTGTTAATTTACTTATGTTTGATGTTACGATGGTAAATCGGAGCGTGATAACTATCCGTATCGGGCACCCATCATGCTGTATAAGGTGAATCAGAACCTTGATTCGTGCGAAGTTATCGCGGTAGCCGACAGAGGATATCAGGTTTAACTTATGTGTGTTTCTAGTGGAAATCTTGAGTATGTCTCAGGTCAGGAGTATTCTCCGCATCCATGTTGAGTAAAAATTGTGTGCTGGAAGTATCCGTAGTATATCTCTGCGTGCGCTTTGCACGGCTTGACTTATCAGGTGCGATAGATACATCGAGAGACTGCCAGATGTCACAAGGTGCCTCGATATTATATGCGTGTGTTTTGTGATGTCAGATGTCATTGAGCCGCTGAGGGTGAGCTCGCCGGAAAAGCGCGCAGTAGCTATATATATCAGTAAGTACTCGCCGAAAAGGCGAAGTTGTTATCTAAATCGAGTTGGCTGGGAGATCTGAGGATGGTTTGCTGGTGTATTGGTGTGTCAGGATTTCACCGTTGTGTCTATTTACTTGTGGGTATATAGTAACGTGTCGGATGAATTATTATTATTTTCGTGAAGTCAAGGCTGCGGTACTTAAGCTGAATGTCAGCATGAGGCGCGCTGCCAAGCTTCGATGAGCCTGGTTAGTATGTTCCGAGATAAATGATGATTTACTTTATTGTATTGATATGCCTGCAATTGCCCATTTTATTGATAGAGACTAAAGGTATATATATATATATATATGTGACAGTGCATTTGAAAGACGTATTTCAATACCGTGATGCTCATTCGACCTGCAAGTTACCATCCGAGTGATCCGTTTCCACTAAGCTGTCGAGCTTACCCCATTCCTCCTTCAGACACAGCAAGTTCCTCCGAAGTCGACGAGTCAAGTGAAAAGCCGGTGATTCCATTTAGGCGAAATGACGGCGGCTAGGATCCGGCACTCTCATTTATTTAGCTTTTTGACGTAAAATGTTTGCTTTTATTTTTGGTTTCTGAAATTGTTGGAACTATAAGTACCTTTTGTATTTTGGTTACCGTGATGTTAGTTTATGTTTGGGTTGACTAAGGCCACGATGGTTAAAACTTAAATAAACGTGCTGTTTTCAAGTCATTTTTATTTCATCAAATCACAAGTTTTTATGGGTTTTAAACAGGTATTTTCGTGTCAACCATCGATTGGGCGCATCAGATATATGTGTCAGATGACGATTCTAACTCGGTGGCGCATTTACTCGAGGTGGTCAAGCACTACGTGCACGAGCCGCAGTTTCCGATTTTAACCGGTTCCTCGTGGGCGCTGTGCTTACGTCTAGAGTCTTGTACAAAATTTTTATCATGAGTCTTTTATGAGTCTAAATTATTTCATTTTATTTTCTTTCCGTAGACTGTCTGAGGATGCCACCAGAGTCAGAGTCAAGCATCGAATCGCACTGCCAGAGGTGAGTGCTTGTGATTGGGAGGCGAGATAAGTGTCAGTGTGGACGAGGCCGAAGAGGCCGAGGTACCTAGAGGCGCAGGTGCTCTGGGCAAGTAGGTCGTGGAGCTGTATAAGGGGCGCGGTGAAGAACCGAGTGTAGATCAACCGGGTCCCCAGGAGGAGGTGCAATTTCCAGAAGAATCAGAATATGAGAACTTCGAGGAGGCAGCTGGGCTGACATGTGCCCCCCGCACGCGACCCGTGCTGGCGCCCGAGAGGCGTAGATTCACCAAGTTGCTGACAGTCAAGAAGTGGACCAATTGAAGTTTCAGAAGGCCGACACCGGAGGTGGCGATTGGAATTCCTTGAGGCACTGAGAATAAGTTTGAACCAATGGGCTTAGAGACGAAAGAAGGTGAAGCTCATAGCGTACCATGGTCGTAGCTAGAGTCGCATGTGGGAACCATGTCCACAAAGATTTGATGATTGGCGCGGTGACGCCGACATTGCTGGGATTCGAGAACTTTTTAGGCGTAATTGCTTTGGAAAACTCACATGTATGCCAAGGAGAGGAGCCGGTTCGATGCAGCAGCGAGAGGACCGCTGATGGTACAGGAGAGGTTTAGTGACTTATGCCGATTGATTCCGGGAGTATACCCCACCGAACCGGCAGATCGCTCTCGGCCGTGGGGTTGAGATTACCGATTCGGGAGAGACTGTCCTTGTTCACTTACACCAGTTTTCATCAGTTGAGGAATGCAGCGTTACAGGTGGAAAGGGACATAGCAGAATCCAGGGGTGAAAAGAGGGGGAGGTCCGATGTGACTGGAGCTACAGGGCCATACCGATGTGGGATTCCCGTGAGGAACTTTCAAAGAAGACTGGCCCAGACAGAGTCATTTCTGGGCACCACTGCTCGACCTGCATTTTCAGGCTTTTCACTGCCACTTCCTAGAGCGAGCTGTGGTTTCACGGTGGTATTTCGGGTGTTCCGGCCGAGGTACAAAAGTTCGTTACGTGGGCGTATCGGGCACAGCAAGGATTGGCCAAGACTGCAGGCGGTGTGCTTTCTTCACGTCGCAGCCGCATTTTGCTAATGTATGTCCTTCTTATATGGGTCTGTGTGAAAGAAATTACTCGCTTTGCCACGCTTGGGGGAGGTGGATCTCGTGGTAGCCATGGCCGATGGAGGATTTACGGAATCGTGGCCGCGGGAGCCAAGTGGTAGATCGACGGGTGTGGGGCTGGTAGCAAGATGAGTGGAGTTGGCACGGCGTAGGATGTATTAATGCAGCCACGTTGAAGAGAGGCACGGATACTCCCGAGAATGGCATGTGTACTTCATCTTTTACATGGTCTTTATGTCGTATTGTTTGATTCTGGAGCCACACACTCTTTTATATCTGTGAATTTTTCTAAAAGGCTATCTTTAAATTTCAAATATCTGGGAGTACCTTTGATTATTATGACGCCAGTAGGGAGGTCGGTTGAGGTAATTGAGGTTTATAGAAATTGTCCCTTAAGTGTTGATAATCATGTGTGCTTAGAAGTAGACCTGCTACCTTTGGAGTTAGTGGATTTGATCAATTGGGAATGACCTGTCAAACAACACCCATGTCAGAATAAATTGTCATCGTAAGTAGGATTGCGTTTACTAAATCGGCAGTTCGAATCATTTAGTTGCTGGGATGTGAGAGTTTATCATCTTGTGTGATCTCTCGGTGTTAGAAGCCGTAAGTTATCGAACAAGTGATGTACGGGGTAATCCGGTTACGTGAACGGACTTGGTTATAGATGAGCCTAAGCTTCTGGAAATGTCCGATTATGAGAGAATCGAGGATGTGTTTCCTGGCTGATTTTGCCAAGACTACCTCCAAACAGCAGTAGAGATTGAATTTCTCGATCAAGTGGTACTGTGAACGGCTCCGATATCTATGGCAATCAGACGAATGGCTCCAAAGCAGAGTCAAGGAGCTGAACACGCTAGCATCATGAGTAGCGGTTCATCAGCCAAAGATTCTCGGGTTCTCCAAAGATGTTCGCCAAGGTTAAGGATGGAAACGACGAGGCTTTTGTATTGATTAATGATGAAATAACAAAGTGGATTATTAAGAACCGCACTAAGCCAAGAATTGATGATCTTGACCGCTGAGGCGCGAGGGTGTTTTTCAAAAATTGATTTGAGGTCCGGGATATCAATGCTGAGAAAGAAAGAAGAGTGATATATCGAATCGGGCGCTGCGCACTGTGATATGGCACTATGAGTTCTTTCGTGATGCCGCTTGCTGACAAATGCACTGGCAGCTTATGGACTCGATGAATCGTGGTTTTTTCGAGAGTTCTTGGATAAGTCTTCGCGGGTTGTGTTTATTGATGACATTGATTTATTCTAAGAGTGAGTCGAACATGAAGAACATTTGAGAAAGTGGTTGAAATCTTACGGGTAAAACCAGCTTGTACGCAAAGTTTTCAAGGTGAGTTTCTTGGGCTGGAAAGCGTACAGCTTCGTTATCTCGTGAGAGGGTAAGCAGCGAATCACAAAAGTAGAAGCAAGAATGAATTGGGAAAGGCCTTTCAAGTGTGATCGAGGTGAGAAGTTTTCGTTTAGCTGATATTACAGAGGTTCATACAAGATTTTCATGATCGCCGCCTCCGATGACAAAGTTGACTGCAGAAGTGAGTACCATTTGTTTGGGGCGAAGAGTGTGAAGATAATACATGAAGATATAATAAAGGTTTCAAGAAGCACACAATTTCGTAAAGAAATCAATAGACTAACAACGACAAAACTCTAGTCATCAAACCTCCTATCTCTATCCCCTACCTGCCAGAGGCTCATCTCTAATGCTATATCAACCGCTCACCTCAGAACGGACCAATCAACAATCACCTCTCACTTATACCAAGAAAGATAAGGCCAAAACCAAAGACTTATACACAAAGTATAAGGGCACACTGCATTTATACACAAAGTATAAGGTACATCGCACTCATACACTAAGTATTGAAGGCACAATCAGCTCTTATACACTAAGTATAAGGCACACCTCTCTTTATACACTAAGTATAAGGCACACCGCACGCTATACCGTAGTATAGGCCACATCGACAATGCACACAAAGAAAGGATCAAAGACTCATACCGCCTTTTATATCAAGTATAAGGCTAAATCAAGACGCCATAATCAGAAGATAAGGCCACACCGACAACGCAGACACAACAAAGCGGTATCAAAAAAGAGAGTCATACCGCTTTATACCGGGCGAAGGCCAAACCGCACGCTTATACCATATAGCATAGTACAATAGCGCCACATATCCCCGCAAGGAAGGAGAGTCACCTAATCCCTAGTAATCCCAACTATGTGGTCAAATTTCGATACTGCTCACCTCAAAGTTCATAGATAACTCAACCATCACCTCTCAATAACGCCTACTCTACTCCCAAACAATATCCACACGCCTAAAACATTCTACAATCGTAAGTCAAACACAATCGCCCAACAAGGCCATTGTGAACAGGCGCCGATAAGGCCACAGAAATCATAAGTGCCGAAGGCCACATAAATCGTAAATATAAGTCAGGAGTTCAAGCTATTACTTACCTCAAGCAAATCTTCAACGCCACACATAATATAATCACATAATCATACAACAATTACATGTTATCATTCTCACGTAATCATAACATTAATGATATTTAGAATTCATATATTTAATGGGTTAAATATAAGTATTTTTATCTAATTAAATTTTTGTTGAAGTAAGTAGTAAATGGTGATTTATAATATACATAAACTAAATTATAGAATCATTTGTTAGTTCTAGTTTAACTATGTAATAGATTTTTGGATAATAGTATTCAATTTAGATTCTTGATATAACTAATAATTAGATATAGACAAAAGTTAAAATGGTTATAGTAGTATATTGTAAAATGAGATGGAATTGCATAAGTTCAAGAATAGTTCACCAATTTAGTAGCTATTGTTAGTTAGTTACTAAAATAAAAAAATAATTGTTATTATTATGTTCTAGGTGCTGGATATCGGGTACTGCTTCCTCGGGTGAGTATTTATATCATCAGTGATACAACCTTTCATATATATTGTGTATATGTAAGTTGTATAGTTTTTACTAAAATTAGTTATATATGTGACATGCGAGCATCGAATCACAATGCTGAAGTATTTATATGACTGGCCAGGATACCCAATGTGAGTGTGATTGTTGATGTGATTTGTTGTTGAATTCCGCTTTAGTTGGTCTCTCCCGCAGTTGAGGCGCATTCTCGCCTACTGGGTATGTAGGCAAGGGCGAAGTTGTATTTGTTGGTCTGCTTGGCTGGTGCAGGCAACGAATGACGAGCCTCTATTAGGCGCGTAGACTCTGGTCAGTGGGGGCGGAGTAGAAGTTATTGTTAAGCTTGTGTGTGTGTGGTGAATTTATTCTGGATTATTTGATATGACTATATTATCGGATATTATTGCATTATTCTCGATTATTTGAGAGGTGAATTCGGTTAAATTGTCGAGACTATATGTTTACATATGCATATATATGCGCTTTTAGTTAGCGGTTCGTTATATGAATATTCATTGAGCTTTCAGCTCACCCCTTTATTTGGGACCTCCAAAATTTTGTAGTTGAAGGAGACGTTCGTGTGGCACCATCTTTTGCGCGGAGCGAGTATAATCGTACAGCTCGGTGGCTGGGGATATCCTCAACAGTTCTTCATTTATTGTTTCCTCTTGTCGAGTTTTCAAAAGTTATGTTGTGTTTGAGGAGTCATGTAGACCATACTTTTACTATTATGTATTTTGGGGATTATGTCGTTATGATGTTGGGTTGTATTATTCAAACTTTGATGCATGATGATTATGAATGTTAAGTGCTTTAAAATAGCTGAAGTCATTGTCTACCTGATGGACAAAGTTTTTTATTAGTATTAATATCAAATTAAGTCTTTTATGTTGATATCTATCGACGGGCGACGCGCGGTTTCGTACATTTATTTATTCCAACCTCGCGATCACCTAATGTCCAACAAGTACTATATTTAAATATTCAAGCAAAACCACTATTTCTATCGAGAGAATGTAATGTATTCCAATATATAAGAAAGTGGACCATGATAATCATACTCCAACCACGTAGTGAATACAGAAGCCACAAGGATATAGAAACCAAAATATAGACATAATCAATACGAAGTATAAAATTAATATAAATTCATAATTTTATCATTACATAAAGGTACATAGATTCAATTATTTGACAAATAAATTGATCATTACATAATATCAAGTCAAGCATTATAGTAGTGCCCCCAAAAAATATCAAGTCAAGCATTATAAGTAGTGACCCCAAAAAAAATAAAGCGAAGCATGAATATGAGTCAAATAAAATAATCAAAATCAAGATTATTTAATTTCATATGATTAGGGGTAACAATATACATCCAATATGAGTAAACTATTGGAATACAAGTACGAATCATTCACGAAAAACTTTTGATTATAGACTGTATGTCTTAAATTAGATCATAATGCAATCCGGACATTGATGAATATTTTAATCAAAATTATACTTTATTGTCCAGACATTGATGAATATTTTATTCAAATGTAATACTATATGACTAAGCTACGTAAATAGTCATATGGTTACAGTTGATAATTTCTCTCTTTTCATTTGAAAGTTATAGGAAGGATTTGATGGTTAAGTAACTTATTTTTAATTCCATGAACACATAACAAACGATTCGAGTCTAGTGACATATAGCCATGGAAAATGTTTCGTATAGAGTCGATTACTTCATATCAATCAACAACAACAATGCCAAAAAAAAAATTAAAAAATGCTTAATAACAAAAAGAATCAATTATAATAATTGATCAATATATCAACATTTTCAACGGATAATCATGCACCTTTAATCCTAAGCTCGGATATCATATGCAAAACAGATTATTAAAACATAACATAATCTCAAATTCAATTATACGACATCACATATATCTAAAATAATTTATAATTGGATTGACATACCTCCAACCACAAGAATGTAAATTGAGTGAATTGATTTCGATCGGAAAAGAATCAATGGAGAAAGAAAGGTTTCTCCCTCTTTGCCTATAAATACCTTAGATATGTGTTGATAAGATATTGTTCACACCCATTTCATGGAGAATAGCGTGCAATTTATAGGTAGAGAGAGGACCTCTTTAAACTCTTCATATTAACATAATATTAACTATCCATTAAAGCTAATCATGACAAGTTTTGTAACAATTGTAATGAATTTGGCATGTTAAATGAAAAATTAAATATCCTATTAATGACTATACTAATGAGAAAGAATTTAAATAATTTTGAATTAAATAAAATATTATTACAAATATATGTTAGATATTTGAATCATCAGAAGTAGCTAGATAATCAACATTGCCGCACGAGAATAATGTGTGAACATATTTGGATTGTTTTAAACCAAACATAATCGGCTTGGATCACTTGTATCGATTGCTAATACAATTGATTACATGTCACTAAGTTTACATTTACAGTATCTGCAATTTGTCAAATATTTAAAGTGAGAAATTAAAGAATGTTCATATACAGAAGTATTGAAAGGTGGATAACATTCTTAGGAATTCTGTTCATTATTAGCAATTTCATAATTGATAATAACTCAAGATCAATCTGTATCTACAACAATAACAAAAACTTATAATATACCATTAATCAGAGCATGATAAATGTAAAGAAAATAATGGAAAATTAACCGATACAAGGATTTTACCTCGGTTCCCCTTCAATATAAAAAGTACATCCAAATTTAATACAGATCCACTAATAATATCATGAAAATTTACGTGACTCAAGAACCCTACTCAATCACCTCTCAACCTGACAATTTTCTCGCTACGAAAACTCACCCACATGTCTCTCATATACGCCTCTTGAATTCTCTCATGACTCTTTTCATTAATCTCACCAAGAATTATGATAAACTCATAATTTAAGAATAAGAATAAACTTTTTCATATTCTAACCTACAAGATTGATTTTCAACCACCATCGAAGGCGATGTTTCCACTCAAAGAATACTACATAAAAAGAAGGGTGTTTATAGGTTTCACAAATAAACCTATATGAACATTTTTTTCTTCAAGAAAACATCAATTACCCGCCTAAACGAATTAATTACTCTCTAAGAAAGAACCTTAAGAAACAAGCACTTGTAATTTCTTTTCTGTTCTCACATTTCCTTAAGTGTAATGCTTCCTAATAATCCGAAGTTCTTCTGCTAAGTAGTTTCACACGAAAAGACAACAATCTCTCACTAAGACTAAACTTCGATCACCACATCTTCAAATTTCAATCAGCAACAACAACCTCCCGAGTTCATCATCCCCGAACTCCTACCGCCTGATCCCTGACTTCAATGCCTTTTCACCAATCCCAAAACAACCTTGAATGCCACCAACTTGACTATCGAAGAGACATAGCCAAAACCTTTGCCCTGTTGGAATTTTCACCACATTCAAATTATCACCATGTTTTGTCTTTGCCTTGCAGATCTTCTCGATCTTCATCCCAGGCACCTTGGAACAACCTCCAAGCTTGATTGGTCATCAATGAATTCTCTCTTCTTCTTTTCCTTTCCGCGGTCGGGCAACTCCCACTCGATCCAATTCATCGAATTCCTCTCACGCTCGACGTGAACATCTCTTTCTTCTCGCTTAGCAAATCCTTAGAGGTAGGGAAACACCTTCACAATACCCTTTAACCACGCCCGCTAACTTGGATGATTCATGCAACACGTACCGATCAAGAATCTTGCATGTAGTTCATAACTCGGGACTCTCGAAAGCAACAGCTCCGTGCTCCTGCCATCTTCCAAAACTCATCACCAAACTAAGTCTCAGATTCTGGCTGCTAGTGGCACTTCATTAATTCCAATACAAAAACAAACTAGTTGGCCTTTTCATGGCTTTCCGTAACTTTCGTAGTATCTTCTAGTACTACAATACATGAATTTTACCAAATGAATATCCATTTGCACATCCAAGAAATTCCTCTCACCCACTTACAACCGCTTTCTAATAACCTTTTATTACCAAAACAAAGTCTTTATTTTGGTCGCTAGTACTTGTCTGAAGCTCCAATACAAACAAACTTGTTTGCCTTTTCATGACTTTCCAAACTTTCTTGCAGTATCTTCTAGTACCACAATACATGAATTTTACCAAATGACATCCATTTCTAACATCCAAGAAGCTCCTCTCTATCACCACTTAATACAACCGCTTTCTAATAACCAAGAAACCTTTGTCGTATTTTCACTAGTTTGGTACCCGATCTCACTTCAAGTTCTTCACAACCATTATCATCTTCAATACCACACAAATCTATGCCACAATTCTTACTCATATGACTTTTTCCCGACAAGATCTTCCAGCGATAACCCGTGATGTACAAACCCACATCACCCATATCACAAATCTCTAGGGACCTTCATCTTCAAGACGAGCTTCTCCAAGAAATCTCCAGTGACAACCCTTTGATGTTCCAGAAACACACCCAAGAGTCAATCTCATCTTCCACTATTAGTCCTACCAGCAGCGACATACCTTGCATCAACACCATCTTTCAACCTACCATGCCAACCTCTCGAATAGCCTTCTCAATGGGGAAACCTATTTCGGCTAATCGGCCAGTATCCAAAGATCCACCAAGCTTCCAACCAAGCTCGAGTATCAATTGTCAGAATTCTACACCACACGTGGCAACCCCATGATTGACACAACTCATATCCCACCAGATGCACACAACAATAGTAACCAAATAATATACCACTAATTCAGATATGACAAACAAAAAGAAAATAATGCAAAAATTAAATCAACCACAAGGATTTTACCCTTGTTCCCCCTCAATGTGAAAGATACATCCAGCCTGCTATAGATCCATTAATAATATCATGAAGATTGTTACATGACAAGAACCCTACTCAATGACCTCTCAACTGCATGTTTTCTCAAGAATTAAACTACAAGTCTCTATATATATGCTCTCTGAATCTCTCTCTGCGACTTTCATGACTCTTTTCACAACCTCACCAAGAATTATAATAAACTTTCATAATTCTAAGAATAAGAATAAACTTTTCATATTCTAAACTTCAAGGTTGATTTTCAACCACCATTGGAGTGCGTGGTGGTGTTTCCACTCACAAAGAATACTACACAAAAGAAGGATATTTATAGCCTATAGGTTTCACAAATAAACCTATAAGGAATTACTTTTTCTTCAAGAAAAGCCATCAATTACATGTCTAAAAGATAATTTATTACTTCCCCAAGAAAGAAGACTCTAGAACTTTCTTCTTGTTCTCCAAGTATTTTCTTAAGAATGCCTGAATAATCCCTCGACACTTTTTCACGTGTTTAGATCCTTACACTTTACAACAAAACATTTATGTTCCAATGAAAAGAAGTTGTATATATATATATACATATAATTCACTTTTTAGGGGAATAATTGGTGCAATTATGTCTCCTTAGCTTAGTGGTTTATCAATGTGATATTTGGTGTAAGATTGGTGAGGTTTTATGATTAAGGTTTTCTTGGGAAATATATATTTTCGCCATTTAATAAGCTTAAAAAAGTATTTCTCTATTCCTAATTTAAGAACTATTTTTTCAAAATAGAAATTATGTTTTAGGTCCCATTTTATCAAATTAAGTAAGAAAAATTGGAGGAAAAACTTTGTTTGTGAGATGTGTTTAAATTTTCTTTAAATTTTGTGCAAAAGTAAATGAATATTAAATAAAGAGATGGAAAGAATATATAAGTCACAAAATATGCAGAATGTGTTCAGATACTTTGCTTTTGAAAATAAAATGCATGTCCTCTCTTTTATAGAGTTTTTATGGACCTAGATAGTGAACTGTTCCATGCTTGTGCAGATTAGTAATAATATGGTCGTGTCACTTTACTAGCTAAGTTGATGCACCTAGGCGGGATGTCTGCTTGATCTTCTTGGGCCAATAATCCAATCATCAATTTAGTAGGGGTTTTTTAATAAAATTATGAGGTGAGTTGTGAATTTAGAACTTTTTAATTATTAGAAAGAGTTTTTTCATTTGATTATTCGATTAACTGTAATTATCAATTAATAGTTTATTGCATTTAGCTTTGTAAACATCCATTTCGAAATGCAAATGACATTCGTCGTTGTTGTTGTAATTGTTATTGTTATTAGTATTAATTAATAATATTATTGTTACTATCTTTTTTTAACGGGGTAACCTGCAGCCACTACTCAGAAAGATGACCGAAATCCTAATGACGCACAAATTCCAAGCAAACTACGCCAATCTGCGTGAAACCACACTAAAAGCAGCCCCCGCGCGACAAAGTTCTAATTCAAGAAAATGTTGGTAGGGGGAATCGAACTTACGCATCTTCTGGCCACAAGCTCACCTACCATCAACTCGCCACCTCGCGTGTTGTTACTATTATTATTATTATTACTACTACATACTTAAAAGGATTGGATAATAAACAAATTGTTATATGTGAATTTAGAGGATTGATTGGCTAATGTTTCACCTTATATATCGGAACCATTATGCATGAAAAAACCAACGAACAAAGATACCATGCATTATATTCTACCATGAAACAAATTGCAGCTTCCATCCTCGTACAAGAAAATATTTTTATACGTTGCTCAATGACTATTATTTTTTCTTATGATATGATCATGGATGTATGATGGTAGCGATAATCATCCGTTGGCAACCACCTTGGACAACGTCGGCCGATGAGCCGTACCACCACCATTGATAAACTAAATACAAGAAAGTTATAAGAGGCAACATTAGAAGATATCAATAGGAAGAATGAATATTTTGATGAGATATTATTGCATGCCTCGGAGGAAACTTAGCCGCACTATTTTTGGAGCTCTAATGTTATTGACCATTTTTACATTTTTTGTGAAGATCAAGTTGATGAGTAGCTTACTTGAAGCAAATCAAGATATAAATCCTATTAGTTTATTACGTCGCAATTCACCGTTCAATTTCAAGAAATCAAAGGTTATTGATGAAGAGGAGACAATGGCCTCACATGATATTGAGGAGACAATCAGCCTGGTTAACAAACAGGTAACATTGCACTTAATAAACAAGAAAGGAAAAATATATATTCCCTCCGTTCCTCTTTACTTGTCTTTCTAACCTTAATTTTTTATTTTAAAATACTTGTTTTTCTAGTAGAAAAAATTACATTTCTATATTATCAATATACTTTTTGATTACTTTTTCTTATTAAATTATCAATCAACCAATTAGATGATAATAAACAAGTATTTAGTTTATCAATTAATTGACATTTTACATTTTCAATGTACTTTTTGACTACTTATTATTTTTCTTAATTTATATATAAATGACTAAAAAGACAAATATAAAGCAATGGAAGAAGTATTTTCCAAGGAAAAGAATATATGATCACGCACATAAATTTTTTTTAATACTTCTTCTATCCCAATTTTAATTGAGAGATGTTTTTTTAACAAATAATGGCAACATTTTTAAGCAATAATTCATCTATAAAACTTTGAGTTTTTATTAAAAAATCAATGGAATGAAGTTGATTATATAAGACGATGATGTAGTTTGATGTCTCTGATTGGACGCTTCCTACTTAGCGTATGTATATAAATACATACCTTTAGAGACTGTTTTACGAAAATATTCTTAAGTCATATATTTTGTTTTACACAAATACTTATAGGTTAACATTTTGAATATTAAGAAATTATATAAATAAAAAATAATTTTGTGAGAAGATTGTTTTAATTGATTATTTAAATTTCTCAGTTAAATTATAATCAACTTAATAAAAATATATTGTGAAAAGGAAATAATTGATGAGTTCAACTTATTGAAGTAATTTTACAGATTGTACCACAAGTGTGGAGACATCCTAGAAGTGACAAATTCTACAAATGCGTCCAAAGAGCAGAGAAGGACATACGTACGTGGAGACGAAATGCTACATACTACTATATTTTCACTCAACTAATACTCCCTTTCATCTAAAAAATATATACATATTTAAATTTTGATTGAATTTTAAAATTTCGAACTCGAGAAATTTATAAATATGTTATATACCGAGTATTATTTATAAAATATTAATGTATTTCAATATTGTTGTGATACTTTTGATTCGTATAAAAATTATGTACGTTTTAATGCTATAAATTTAATCATGTTGATAATTGCAAGTCAAACAATTATTTTAGATGGTGGGAGTATTAATTGACACTAGTTAATTACGGTACTTTTTAGCATTAAATGTTCAATCTTAATTTTTTCAGGAAAAGTAAAGGCGACAAATGGGTATATGGTGGTGCGTTCAAATGGTGGATTAAATCAGATGAAAGCTGGGGTAATTTAGTTAACCCTTAAATTATGTCTAATTTTGATCATTTATGTAAAATTACACTAATTTTATCTTGCTTTTTTTATATGTATGTAATATTCACTAGATTAGCGATATGGTAGCTATTGCAAAGCTGATGAATGCAACTCTTGTTCTTCCAACCTTAGATCACAAATCTTTCTGGACCGATCCTAGGTATGCACCTTCTGTTGGTACGGTACTCCTCCTACCATGACCACTAATTACATTATTGTCTTTTTTTATCCGAGTAAAGTTTTGGATAAGGGATGATGCCCAAATCCATGGCATAATTTTGTGCTTATTAATTTTGAGCGCTTAAGAATGTTCTTACAGATCTCCTCCTCGAAATGAGATTAGTAGGAATCGAAACTGTGACTTTGGTTGTCAGAATTCTTCTGTCGTTTCTGACTCCACTAGATCAATCCCTTTGAATTAATTACATTATGTTCCACTCTCATACCCGTATTATACTTACATTATTGTCTAGACCGATATGCATGTTCCACTCTCATACCCGTATTATAGTTACATGTCCGTTATTCATAGGGAAAATTGGAACTCACGAATAATTATGATGTAACCCTACTTTCATGATGTATACTCATTGAAAGTATCGATGGATCCTAACCGCTCATTTGGCGTTGATTACTATCTAACGAACTCACTAAATTAGAGAATAAATAATCATTTTGAATTGAAATTTGCAAATTTTATTCTTGAATCATTAAACTTAGTCAATTTCAAACAAGAACCAAATAAAAATGTACTAAATTAACAAGAAATTGATTATGGTTTTTGTTGTCAAGTGAATTTAAGGATATTTTCAATTGGAAGCACTTCATAAAGACTCTTGAAGATGATATTGTAATAGTGGACTCTCTTCCTCCCCGTTATGCACGTCTAAAGAAAGCTCGAAGATCCCCAGCATCTTGGTCTAAGGCAAGTTTTTTTTATAAAAAAATAAAAATAAAAATCGTCCCTTGACTTTACAAGGGCTCGATCCTGCCAAGTTATTAAAACTCATAAACATGTTATCAAAATCTTTAACTATTTTAAATTTTCATTTTGTATATTTATAGGGGGCTTATTACAAAGGAAACATTCTCAAATTATTGAAAGATCGTAAGGTTTTGGAGTTCACACATACTGACTCTCGCCTTGCCAACAATGGAGTTTCACATCCAATTCAAAGGCTTCGTTGTCGTGCAATGTTTGAAGGACTCAAGTTTCATGAGAATATTGAAGCTCTAGGGAATAAATTAGTCTCTAGGCTTACGGAGAATGGAGGTCGTTACATTGCTCTCCATTTGAGGTAATGGCATTGGCATTGGAGGAATTAGGGTGTGTAGGAGCGGAGTCAAACAACTGTTAAGAGTCAAATAAAAATAATATTTATTTTATTAAATTCAAGAATATATGTCATCTGGTATCTCTAAACTTTTTCTAATGTTGAATCTGCCCCTGGGAGAACAAATTAAGACTTTAATCATGAATGCTCGTATTATAAATCAATTACTAAATAATTTTTTGATTTGTTCTCAAGTAGTTGGATCAATTTACAGTTTAATCAATTACATACTTATATCGTTGTATATTAGTCATTAAAGTGATAAAAATGTTGCAGATTTGTCCATAAATATGATAAATGTTGCACGTGTGTCCTATTTTTAATGTCTACAATAGGGACAACTGTACAATATTTTTACTTTTGGTAACCAAACTACAATATGTGTGCCACTTTCGACCTGTAAAAGTGTAATTATGTGGGATTAAACTGCAACTTGATCCACTATTCAGACCAAATCTAGAATTAGCTCCATCAATTACTATAAAAAAAATTGATTTTTTTTTTCTCTATTTGATGAATTGTAGATATGAAATGGATATGCTTGCTTTCACCGGGTGCGATCACAACCTAACTACGATGGAGTCGACACAGCTACAAAAATTGAGGTTGAGAGTTAAACATTGGAAAGAAAAAAATATAAATGGGACTGAAAGAAGACTCGATGGTGTGTGCCCTATGACCCCAAGGGAGACTGGCTTGTTTCTACAAGCATTGGGATTTCCATCCAACACTAAAATATATATAGTAGCTGGAAAAATTTATGGACAAAATGGTATAGATGATTTACAAAGAATGTTCCCAAATATATATTACCATTCCAATCTAGCAACACAAGATGAGTTGCAAAGGTTTGATGGAAAACATAATCAACTTGCAGCATTGGACTATATTGTAGCTCTTGAGAGTAATGTTTTTGTGTATACACATGATGGAAATATGGCCAAGGCAGTTCGTGGTCACAGAATATATGAAGGCTTTCGGAAAACTATTAGTCCTGACAGGTAATTTTAAATTATTGGAATTATTTGTCTCAATTTATCACCTTCTTATCTATTTATTTATTCGCTTTTACATTTTTCGTAACACTCTTGTTAACTTCGTAACACTCAAAGTCAAGTATATTATTCAAATAAACACGAAGAAAATATTTATTTTATGTTACTATATGTTTCTTATTAAGTATTAAGGTTTTTTTTGTTTCAACAATTTGCATTTGATTGCAGAGGTAACTTAGTTAGCCTTATTGACAAATTGGATGAGGGTGAATTGCAATATGAAGAATTTTCAACAAAAGTGAAGAAGTTGCACAGAAATAGAGATGGAGCACCATACCTTAGAGAAGTTGGAGAAATTCCAAAATTTGAGGAAAATTTTTATGCAAATCCTTTGCCCGGATGCATTTGTGAAAAACCTTGGGCTAGATAATCCAGGAAGCCGAGTTGTTATATCTACCATTAAATAGTGTTTTTTATGAATGAAAGTACTATTTTGTCTTTTTAATTTTACTATTTTATGATGGATATAGTGTGTCTCATATAGTCGATCATCTCCTCTAATTTGTTTATAGATATAATTTTTTTCAAAAATCATATTTATTTATGTATTTTCTTATTTTTTTAAAATATTAATCCCTATTTTAAAATATTTGATTGTTTAGAAAAAAAAGAGTTGTTTCTACTTTGTTGAACAATATTCCATTTTTTGTATTTTTCTCCTTATGAATTGAACTTTTCAACATAAAGTGCAATGCTTATCTTTATTATTTAATGTAGGACAAATAAAAAGAAAATTAATGTCATAGTTCTTTAATAAGAAATTATTCGAAACAATGAAGAATTTAAGACAAGGGTATATCATATTATGTTAAATATGTGTTTGACAATCTGGCACAAAGTGTCTTTATTATCACTAAATTAATGAGACACCCAATGCAAGATATATGTTTATGGATAATTATCATGTACATTAGTAAGTCTTCATTTATCAGCTTATCAGAACCATTCAACGCATCGATGTATATATTTTAAAAACAATAGTGATTTTTGGCTCCAAGAATCCAATAGGTAAAAGATCATCTTCAATAAAGGACTATTGATGAGATAAAGTCCTCTAATAGAGGACATTCGGGGAGGACGCAGTCATTATATGGTGCCGGATTCGTCAGCATCGCGCCTAAATCTAATCTTCCTAATATTTTATATATCACGTGATTTATAAAGTTTCAAGCTTACGATGGTGGTGCAAAAATAAATATGCATAGTTGGCAGATTTTATACGATTCTCTTCTTATTTACGCTTATAATTGATGCTTATTTTCAATATAAGATTTTTTAAATTCAAAAACAAGATCCTCTTACACCACAAACTCTTCCATATTGATATGGTGGCTTTTGCCATCAATATACAAATAGGGGCCTCTAACATAGTGTGCAAGGGGTCTTTTGCATAGGGCTCCACTTCACAAAGGGCCCACATGTCCATAATTATTTTTTTAAATTAAAAATAAAATAAAATAGAAAATAATATTTTGGAGAATGAAGCTTTTCAAAATTGAAGTTGTTGAAGTCCTACATGCGTTCTTCAATGTCCTGCGGTTAATTTAACGAAATAACTACGATAAGAATAAAATAATATTTTGAAGAAATTTAGATACGAAGAATTGATTGATGATTTTGCTTCAAGAAAAAACTTCAAATTAACGCTCGAAATAGTTTTATCGAATTTAGTTTCACTTTTTAAATTTATAAAATTATTTATTTTACATTATAAAAAAATTATTAATAAATTTATTAAAGGAAGCTCATTTTATACTTACGTTAATGCGATTCAAGTCTACGAGACTACCTTTTAGGATGGACTTTAATCTTATTTTTGAGATATTTATTCAATTAATTTAATTTATTCCTACACATAAGACACATGTAAAAAAGTTGTCTTTCAATTATTCAACTTTGTCTTTTATTCTTTCCGTTTGTTGTTTTTCAATTATAAATATAACCGATTTTTTAAACTTTTTCAATAATTTTTTTTAATTATCAAGATTTATATGTAGCTCTACGTTTGTTTCTATTTTGGATGATAATTATTCTCATTAACCATGTCTCAAAACACATGTTACATTTATAATTAGTTTAAAATATTTGATACGAGATAAAAATATTTTTTGAATATATTTCCTTTATTTATTCTTTTTTCGTGTATTACATTTTATTTTAATTTTACTTTGTGTTCTTAGGGCAGTATGAAAACGAATTTATTGATGTGGTGAAAGGAGAAATGTGAATTATTCTATAATTATACTGTAGAGTTAAAGTGTAAAACAATTGAATGAATAATCTGATGAAGCAATGATAATTTTTTTGAATTATCAACTAACTATTTTTTTTTTTAATCTGGAATTGTCCTCTAACTTAGATAGTCTAATGTCCATGTTAATCCACTTCCTCTTTTTAGCCAAACAAATTGATACAGAACTTTTCCCTAACGAAATAAAAGGCATACTAAATTCGGGAGGGGAGTTAAATGATGGAAATGGAAATTTTACCATAATAGAAAAAATTTCCCTAACAAATTGATGCATCTTTTCTTTTTCTGCCAACCCTTTTTTTGCGCCATAATGTGATACACTATTTCACGTTACATTTTATGTAATATTTTATATTTCTATACTATAAATAATGAACATTAGATACCTTAAATCAATTCGAGTTCGGTTCAAAAATATTTGAGACGCATGGTCGGCATGGAATAATTTGGTTCGATTCATCAATATCAAACTTGGAAATTGATATTTGATTGGATATTTTCTCGTCGAACATTCGAGTTTGATTCAAACTAGTTTGAAAAAATACATGTTGGACAGAAACATTGGCTCGAGTTCGATCAAACTTAATAAAGAGGTTCGAATTAGTTGTAAATTTAAGATAAACTTGTTCACTTTCTGGTAGAGTTTTTCATGGTTATGATTTATGAACTTATGATAAACTTGTTATGTTAAATAAACCTCTAATTTCTTTGGATGGCTCCAAGAGGAAGCTCAAGAAATATTCTCTGTTTAGGGTCCAAATAAATATCCTCTGTTTTTCTGAATAAATTTGTACCATTTCGTCTGTACAATTTTTGTTTTCATATTTGTCAGTTTTAACTAGTACTTTATAGATTTTCAAATATAAATAATATTGGTGAAAGAAAATAATAAAGTAGGGGATTTTTTTTAAGAAAGTATATTGTATTGAATAAAATAGGGGATGTATTGAATAAACTTCCTAAAAAAAATCTTGATAAAAACATACACTACTTTCTTTAAAAAATACCTTCTTCTCAAGCTAGTTTTAAGTTCATTTCCAAATGAAACGTCCTAAGGTATAGTTTCCCATAATATTTTGTCCACTTTCGTTACAAAAAAAATCTAATTTTGATCCATTTTATGTAGTCTTTGTGTTCAATGTGCAGAAGGGTATAGTTTCCCATAATATTGTCCACTTTCTTTAAAAAAATCCAATTTTTATGTAGTTTTTGTGTACAATGAGCAGAAGAGTATAGTTTCCCATAATATTGTCCACTTTCTGTATAAAAAAAATGCAATTTTGATCCATTTTATGTAGTTTTTGTGCACAATGTGCAGAAGAGTATAGTTTCCATAATATTGTCCACTTTCATAAAAAAAAATCCAACTTTGATTAATTTTATGTAGTTTTGTGTACAATGTGCAGAAGGGTATGTGCCGGATGGACGCAGCGTTGGACCACATGCGACCCCTGGGATTCTCCAACCAAGATATTCGTGCAGCAGTTAAGGACCTCCTTAAGGTTTGTTGTATTATGCTTTCTTTTTTTATAATGTTTGTTTCTAGTACTATTATCGAGTGGGGTTCCAGCGAATATTGTGTTATTGAGTTGGGTAATTATCCGATTGTTTTGGGTATCGGGCATTTTTTTAACTCGAGTTCGACCAGTATTTCAGTTCGAGCTGGTATGGAATCGGGTTTTTTTTTGTCAAGTATCGGGTAACTCGGTCGATTTATACATAAAATGTGTAAGAAGCTATAAACGAGTGAGGTTTGAACGGGTCTCGGGTGTATGTGCTTTATCGATTCTGAGCAAAGATTTTGTCTTTATAGGTTTATGGGGATGATGGTTGGGTTTTCTTAGAGGAGGGTGCATATAAGATCCTCCTAGATACTCTTCTTGAGAGAGCAGAAGGAGATGAAAATGAAATCCAAAATGAAAATGAAAATGGGGAAGTCGCAGAAGACCACAGAAATCTAGTGTTAAGAGATGGAGAAGTTCAAGGTTGTTCTGACATTGGTAAAGAATGTGACAAGGCCATGGTTGTTGAGCAAATATGTTACAATGATACTAAGGAGCAGACAGGGGAGCAACAAGATGAGGTAATAGTCCAATTAATTTGTTTCAATTTTGTAATACACATATTTGAACATGTTCTTGTGGTCGCTCCATTGCGTAAGATTGTCTAGTTTTAAATTTGGATGATTGGTTCTTAAAATTTTAACTCGAAGATTTGTATATGTTGGTATTAATGTTTGGTGAAAGATATGTCAAAATATACTATTGTGAACATACTTTACTCATAGCTAATTCTGGTTATGACTGTAGAGACATGATATAAATGGTCTAATATATATATTGATGATGGCCTATGTTATTTTTATAGATGTAAAAGCTATTGAACTTATATCATGGTTGAAATAGTATGTCTCCAGCAACACTGAATTCAAAATCACAAATATCTTTTGTTTTACCATGAGCAACTTATAGGTTGGTGTGAGAAGAATCTGCTTAAATTTTAGATTCTAGCGTATAATTTCTCCCTGTTGCTTTTCATTAATAGGATTCTTGATACATTGTTTGAGCACAATTGTTCCTTTCATTATTGCTTTGTGTTGAAACGTCTGGTTTTTGCCTTGATGTAGAATTCTTCTTTGCTGAATGAAGACGCTCCTCAAGTTCCAGTCGAACCATCATCGTTTGATTCCTTTGCCCTCAACACAATTGTGCCTGTGAACCAAGAAACGAGAGGCAAGAAGCTGCACCTGGCGGATCGATCATGTTGATGATGATTGTAGTTCCGTTGATAATGTTATGGTACCATTTGTTCCATCAGAATGAGAACATCAGTTGATAACATGGCCGAAAAACAGAAGTATAGTGAAAGTGTGGGGTTCCTTGAGTATAATAGTTCATTGATAATAAGCATGGCTTTAGTGGCTGCATCCTGTACATCTATATTGATGAGTACTCATGATAGGCTAGAGACCTCCAAATCTAAGTGATAACTTATATGGTTATGAGTATTTATGGGCCTAAAGAATTATTCTCTATTTTCTTGGAAATGAGTATGATATTCAGCTAATGTCAGTTGTGCTCTCTTGTTGAATGCTTTTTATTCATGAGACTTATCATTTCCCATATGTCAATGATAAGTCGGTTTTGCTAATGTCAGCTAATGTCAGTTTTGCTCTCGGCATTCATATTTGCAATAATATTTTAGAGTTAGAAAACCATAAGATATTTAGCCAAGATCACCACCATTATCATGGATAGGAGAAATGCAACAAGGGAAAGGGCGCAGACTGTTCTTGATGAATTATTGGATGACATGTTTGAGAAAAGGGTGTCAAAAAAGGGAGAACGCTTTGGCTTCATTGATTCAAGAATTCAATAACAATGCCGACATGCAACAACTTGATAAGTTTGTTGAGAAGAATTTTGCAACCATTCTTTACCATCGTGTGAATTCCTTCAAGAAAGGTGTATTCATTAGCCGCCTGTTTTCTTTGGCCTTGTGGCACTTACTACTATCCCTGGATGGCACATTGCGCGAGAAATCCGCCAAGAATCAATCTCTCCAATATCAGAGGCTCTCAGATCAGACAGTTTTGGACTATCTACATACTCATCATTGGTTGATTGTTTGGCGATGGTCACTTTTATTGGTGGCGTCGAAAAGCCAGAGGAAACAGAGGAGGCAATCAAGATGCTGTGTTACTTGATCAATGCAGATGATATATATGACACCCTCCTTCAATCATAAAATCTGTAGTCCATGGCTTTTCACTACTTTTGACCACGAAAGATAAAGTGTTGACTAATCCAGAGATAAGATGGGAGCCATTCAGTTTCTTGTTAGCTGTACTCCAGATCAGGAGAAAGATACCAAAGTCTGGCTTGTGCTGCACACGCTCTAGCTCTCAGTTTCGAGATTCCTAGTTTGAACAGATTCAAGTTGTCTCAAAGAGTTTGATGGGGGCGACTTCAAGAGAAGATTATAAAGGAAAAAGTAGTCACAAAATTATGGATTCTTGATCCTCATTATATGTATAGGTTTGATTAAATTGTTGGAATTTTTAGATCACAAATGAGATTCCTCAAGATTAATTGAATGTACTATTAAGACATAGGGGTGAGCCTCATGCACGAGGTTTTTGGAGGAATCTTTTTGGAGATTCAATGCAAAGATCATCATTGAGGAGGAAACCGAGTATATTGAAGATGAATTTGTTCATGATGTTGAGTTCAAATACAAGTCGAATTCTTCATCCATTGGGCTACATATGACGAAAATTGAGAAGAGATTGTATAAATCACCAAATTCTCTTGTGAACAAGGCTAGGACTAAAGGTAGAGGATTCGAAGGCTGGTTACTATGCTGTTGCAGTTGCAGATGAAGAGGTCTAAACTTTGGTGAAAGGATGTTTGTTTCTAGCTTGTAGAGAGATTGAGTCCATTGAAAGCTCTGTGTAATAAATATAATTGATTAAATTCAGAATAGCAATTGAAGTACTCACAAGTCACAAGTCACGAATACAAAAATATCACTCCTTACCAACTCCACATCGAACAAAGTTGATGCTATTTTGAATGAAATGATGAATGATCGAAATAAAGCATTATTAAATCATATGATAAAAATGATTAAAGGGGAACGATTTTGTAAATGACTCACTTCCACATCGAAAAATTATTAAATACAAATTAATTAATAAAGATTCTACCACTTCTATTATCAATCGATTTTGAAGAAATTCCATTAACTCTTAACACGTTACTGTGACACCCAAGAATAGATTTCACCGTAATCCTATCTAATCGATATTGGCCCCGACTTACCCCACATGAAATAGTACTAAAGAAAAACTAATTAATACCCCAGAATATCCTCAACGATGTAAGCACCGGCAGTCTTTATTATTTTGTTGGGTACTAGTAAAAAATTAAACCATTAAGATTGAAACTTTCTTTTATGAAAAATAGAGCATGCCCATAATTTGATATACATTTCTTTGTAAATGTGTGAATATGGAGTTGATGACGGAACAAAAAGTTTATATACGTAGGTGTGATGAATGAATGTGATACAAAAACATATAAGACTTTTTGCGGACGAGAACCAAATAATTTTCAAAGAAACGTACACTACTATAAAAGAACACTTAAACATCACTTAAAAATCTAAGCAATTACTTAAACGGGATTCTTTAACATCTTGAACGCCTTCCAAGATATACGAAAGATTTATATCAAAATTAACGCCGCCTAAGAAGCTTAGACAAGCTTCACACAGCAAAGGTTCAAGCTTTTTTCTCGACAACGCTTTTATTTGGCTTCTTTTTTGTCCGAATTTGCTCTCCTCGCTAACACACTATACGCTAACATCGTTAACATGCTCAATTCGGAAGATATATATACCAACGCTGTATTTATCTCGGAAAGACATATGTGTATCTAATACGCTTTAAACATATTTACTCCTAAAACTAAGTATTCTCTTCAGAGTATATATATACCAACGCTAGATGACTGAAAGTATACGTACCTAATATTTAAAAGTTGGCATCAAGTAAGACCATAAAGCTTGTTAAAGACCAGAAGAGCGCCCAACTCATAGACTCCAAGGACTTGTCAACGATACCTAGTTTCTATGTAAGAAATCATACGGGTCAAGTATTTCAAGGCTGAGTCATGTTCGCACCGAGAAAGAAATGTCATGATCCCGCCGTGATACGCTTAACTATTATAACTAAACGTATATATCAACACCCAAAGTCCCATAATTGAGTAATACTTATAATTTAGTATTCTCAATGACAAATCTACACTCTAGATGAATTTTTAAAATGATATATGTGACGATACAACTATAACTCTATTGAATTTGGAACAAATAATTTGTGGTGGGGCCTTGTTATTTTGGATAATAAGAAAGGCGACTAAACCCTTTATTCAAATGGGTCCGACTATCGAGACCTCATCGAGACCCCCGGTCCGATTTATCGGTCTCGATGGCCTCTCAAAGGCCACGATCGCCTATAATAATGTGATCGGCCTCCATTCTTCCGACGGCATCCCCATCGACCTCGCGGTCCTCACGGGCTCCAGCACGTTATCGGGTCACGCGCATCGGTATCTCGCCATCGGCACTCGTCTACGGGGTCTCGATCCCCTGCATCTTCAAACACTTGAAAATGCCTTCAATCTCAACAATCTCCCACTCGAAGCCTTTTCAAATATCGCCTTCAAGATCTCCACTCAAGAACACCTTCGAGCTACTTCGCCCGGAAAGTGTTAACTGTGTCGAACACAACTTCAAATTTTCTCCTTGTTTACAACCTTTGTAAACATATCGCCAGGATATCGCTCTCCTAGAATCTGTCGCTTCTGTGGACCCTACCCTCGAATACGTAACGCATTTAAATGGAACCCGCCCCATGCGCTTTGTCCTCGCATTTAAACACAATGAGATTTTTAGCCGATAAATCGCACTGATCACAAAGAGCAAGTTACATCCATGCCAAGATTCAGCTCTTTCAAGAAGCCCCGGCGAAACTGTGACTATCTTTCACTTGGCTTTCCCACATGGCTAATATATTCTCACAACTAGACAATGCTACTATCGGTTGCAACTTCGATCTCCAGCTAATAGCTAGCACTTCAAACACATGAATACATATCCACTGGGTAAGAGACTTTCTACTATCAACATCACCACCGTTATCAGCATCCACATATCCCACTAACCCCGCATTTTATGGAAACATAAGGATGTTTCAAAGACTACCATTCAGTATCTCAAAAATCCACTTCACAGCCTTCCCAATGTTCTTTCCCCTCGGATTAGATACATGATCTACTAACAACTCCCACAATATGTGCAATATCGTCCGGGGCACACCATAAAGATACATAAGCATCACCTACTACGGCAAAAGACCTTATCCATATACTCTTTAAATCATCTTCATTCCCAAAAGCGAACGCTGACCGATAATCGAGAATGAAATTAACGGGTACTTCACCGGTTTTCAGGATCCAAAGATGTCAATCACCGGCTGATTACCTTCTCTTCGTGTATTCTTTCAGCTGACTCAGTAACTCCGATCTCCGATTATTCATCCCCACTCGCTTCGGCCTCACCTAGGTCTTCTTCATCGCAAATCCTAATCGACAACTCTTCTTCAACATGTTCACCTTTGCAAATCGCCCCACAATCAATATATCATCAACATAAAGCAGTATATAACATAATCTTTTCAAACTCTTATGTAACAAAGAAGGCCGATCTCTACAACTTATTAAACTTCAGAACCTTTTGGATAAAGTTATCAAAGGTAATAATCCACGCTTCTGAGTCAAGCTTCAAGCCGCATGCTCTTCCTCAAGTTTGCACCAAATCTTCTTTCCCCTCAAAGTTCTCGAGGTCGTCTACGAATAACTCTTCATCTAGATCACCATGTAACGCAGCCTTTACATCCATCCGACGGGGCGTGCAGAGATCATCTCTCCTACCAATCCCAGCTCGATTGGCCACAAGCTCTGACTACTAATATTTCAAACAGAGTCAATTCCTTCCCCATGTCAATCCTTTCGACAACCAAACGCAGCCTTTATATAGCTTGGGCGACCATCCCTGCTCCTCTTGATTCGCACCCATTTATTCTCGCAATATTTTCTCCTCGGCTCGGGCGCTCTACCAACTCCCACGCCATGTTCGCTAACAACGACTCCATCTCCCCTTTCATCGCTAACTTCCACTCGACGCTTCATCACATCACCGCTTTCTCGACATAACTGTATCAGCCTGCCTCCGCTGCCACGCTAAAAATTTAAATAGGGAAAATACCTCTCGAGTCAAGTTTTCTCGACACGGATACTTTCAGACCAAAATCTCTACATCTGATCACTATCACGAACAATCTCTTCCTGGCCGACACCGATGCAACGTTTATCATAAGACTGGCTTCAAGCCTCCATCTCGAACTCCATCTCTTCTAAAGGTGGCATATCGCCAGTGATCTTCACAGTTGATTCGGGGAGCGCGGCACGATCTAAGATACGCCATTTGAGCTTCTAACCGAAATACGCGCCTCTCACGCCAAGAATCGACTTCCTCGGTATTTTAGTCGCGATTTCTCCTTCCACTTCTCTCTCCTAACACTTTCGCCTGCCTTTGTATAACACCTGCTCATCAAGACCACATTCTTGCTTCGAATGATCTTCCTGCCTTCAAGTCATAGAACCCGTATCCCATCTCGCCGTCGCCATAACTTAATAAAATGAAGAAATGCTGATTTAGCTTCAAGCTTATTTCTCAAAGATTTCATTCAGATGAACATACGCTAAACAACCAAATACTTTCAGAAAGAATAATTTACCTTCTTGTATTTACTCTCTTCTGAATTTCGAAATTCGTAGGACCTAAGTCCCTCTGCTTATCGCTAAGCAAGAAGATTGACAACGCTCACCGTAATGCTCGAGGTAAACCGTTGCAACCTCATACTTCCGGCACGCTCATTCGTCCTTGCTCATCCTCTCTCTAAGCTATTCCGCTCGTCATGCTCTCGAATAGTCTTCGCATCCTTATTCCCATTTCTGCACAATATTGTTCAAACTTTATCACCGTATTCACCCCATCACCGGATCTCAAATACTTCACTCTCGCCCGCCTCATTCTCAACCATGCCTCTCCATTTCTTGAAGACATCATAAACTTCGGATTTATTTTTTCGTGAAATAAACCCAAATCCTTTTCTCATCGCATCATCACCTGGGGCAAGCTACATAATACGATTTAACTCCCACGTAACCAACAGCGCCGGTCCCCAAACATTCAAGTGAACTAACCTGCCCTCTCGTATTTAGCTCAACGCTTTAGCAAAACCGACTTTCTTCTCGCTTCCTGCAATTACGCTCTCACGTATATTTATTTATCAACAGATTGGAAAGCCTCGTGTATCACATTATTTCAAAATGCTAGCTTCACACCTTTCGCCATGCTGCCTAATCTATTGCCACAACATCGCCTTCTCTCGTAACTATCAATATGTACTATAGTCATTGGAGAACTCCCAAAAGAAGTGTACAAGGTACCTATCTTCGCACTCCTAAGCGCCTATCAGACCTCAGCTACCTTCCGCCGCTTCACCGAACGTGAAGTTCGCAACCATCCTCATTCCACCGACTCACGTAAATCGTTTCACCAGCCTTCACTTTAGTCAATCTCCGTGTCAACCATTCACGCCTTCAAGTTCACATCTCCCATACCTTCAATCTTTAATGCTCACCAAGGCCAGCATTTAACCGACTCCATAATCTCCAAATTGGCTATAATTCAACATTATATCCTCGAAATGGGGCGTAGTATTTAAACGACGCCCTAATCAAGAATTCAAGAATTTATCTAGCAACAACGTATTAAGAAGAGTTAGATCCGCGATAGTCATCAACAACATTCACGCCTGCTGCACTCACGACTACCGTGATGCCTCAGACGCCGCAAATACGCGACCGCCTCGCCATTATCCCCTTATCACCAAGAGTACGGCTATCCAAACTTCTAATTTACTCTTTCCTCTCGACTTCGACCTCCATTTATCATTGCCGCTTCCTTTGTCATGCCCTACCTTTGTCTACATTCACGTGCAACCTTTCTCAACTCCATCATTCTCCGACCTACCCGATGCATATCGCTCTTCGACCACCTTGTCGCAACTTCCCGACCGAATTACTCACAGCTGTTCCCTCATCGTCTTCCCAACTATCTGTAGCAAGATGCCAATAGTATCAATGCTTCGTAATTTATCCTCGGTTAACCCCTCAACAAGACAACCCGATTTATCAAATCATTGGGAATCATTAAGTGTGCCTGAAGAATCTGAGTATTCATCGACATCCTCGTCAAACAATCGCTTCATCAACCGCATTCCATTGCATTTTAATTGGGCTTCTCATATAACCTCGGTCAAAGTTTGGTCATCAAGCCCTTGTCGCGTCTCCCGCTACATCGCAACAACGCTTTCTGGGACAAGCACCCGGCCTCACTATACCCAAGACTCGTTTTATCTACTGCTCCACTCTTCAATCTCCATATTTGCGGGCTTCGCCTAAGTGCCATGTACATTCTTCCCATACAAATAATCCTCCATGTTCATCTTCCACCAAGCAATCAACCCCATCGAATTTATTCACAAGATACGCCGATACACCTTCGCATTTCGCCATTCAATTTCGTATAAACTATATCCGCATTCAAGCTTTCAACCAAGCTTCCGATACCACCGGGTTGATACGCTTTTAACGATAGTAACTAAACAGATATATCAACACCCAAACCTACGAGTCTAATATCTCTATGTAATCCGAATTTACACAAATGAAAAATACCGAAAGGAAATAACACAAGATCTTTATACAGTTCCCCTCGCGTACGCCCTGCTGGCTGCCGCGTAAAATCAACTGAAAAGTTAACTCTCAATGATTGCTATAAAGTTCTATCAATCTAAGCTTTCAAATCGAGTAATACTTATAATTTAAGATTCTCAATGACAAATCTACACTCTAGATTTAAATTAAAATGATATATGGGGACGATACAAATCAAGTAGAGAACAACTTATTGAATTTGGAACAAAAGGAATTTAGAGAATTGAAATATTGCTGATAATAAGAAAGTCGCGACCTAAACCCCTCTTTATTCAAATACCGGAATTGATTATCGAGACCTCATCGAGACCCCGGCCCTCGATTTAGACGGTCTCGGCGGCCTCGAAAGGTCACGACGCCTATACACAGACTGCCTCCATTCCCCGTGATCGAGACCCCATCAGACCTCGTGGTCTCGAATGGGCTCCATACGTATCGGCCCTCGTTACAGATCGGTATCTCCCCTCATCGGTATCCCCGGGTCTCGATGATTCCCCGTGATCTTCAAACACTTGAAAATGTTCTAACATCAATGTATCCCTGCTATGTTATTTGCATTGCACGATAGGATTATTTTTCGCAGAGAGAAAAATCAGAGAATTCCTAAACCCTTATTCTTCAAGTGTACTAAATCAGGTGACATTTATGACTTACATATTGCAATACCTCACAAGAATGCTAGTTTTGCCGCAAGCGTTGTTTCATTATCAAACGCACAAGCAGATGCAAAAACCACAAGACGCCCACCGCCCAGCAAGCTTTCAAATTTTCAGATCCATCGATCGGGTATTCTTCCACCCCACTCCCCCCTATTTTTTCAAAATTTCCTTCTCGCTTGATGATAATCACGTAACCATTCATCGCCATAAATCTCGGTATGTATTCATATCAAGTACCCCATGTCGAAAAAAATGATCCTGAACATACCGGCACATATCCTCCATTTGGGAGTCGTTTCTCGCCTTCTTTAATTCAAATTTTCGACATTCAAAGATATCTACGCATTGGTGATATCCCTACTATTCATTGGAGTTCATTAACTTTATATGATCATGACAAAAGCGAAAGAGCTTCAAATATCAGTTGCTCAATATGTCCTCTTTCATTCTCTAAATAACTGCTACATTCAATTTTAAACACCCAGACTTCAATATATTTTCTACTTTTTCATGATTTTGACATATGCATGTAACTTGCCGAGGAGACGAGAACGCCGCACTCACCCGAAAAGTCTTTATCGTAATTCGTTGTAAACGTGATCATGACAATACGTTACTCCATTCTAATCGGTTCTCGTTTTCGGGTTCATTCGAACTGACCGAAACCGCTGGGTCACGGTCCGTCTATGTTGAATTCAAGAGCTATTATTAAACCGACAAATGTACTGCGTAGAAAGTAAATTTGTGCCTGCTTCGAAACACTTAGCTGTCCACAATGGTTATGTGTGTTTAAATAGCCAAGAATTACACCCATTATTGAATAAAAATTTAATACAATCCTTACTATCTCTGGGCTTGTAAAGATAAGGTTGTTATCACTAACAATATTTCCTACAATTGTGCAAATAAAGAAGTAAACAAATGGCTAGTTCAATTGTCTGGTTTTGCATGATCATTCACATGAATTGCATGTGTTTTATTTTCTTCATTCTCTCCCTTAAGTTCATTGCCCAGCAATCAACTTATATCTTCAAGTTCAACCATACCAAGCATTGCCCTCAGCTTCAGGAAGGTCTCAGTCTTCAATGCCTTTGTCATTACATCTGCAATTTGATCTGAGCTGCTACAATGTATTAATGTAATTGAACCTTTCTTCACAAGATCTCGCAAGAAATGATACCTCACATCTATATGCTTGCTTCGTCCGTGCATTACAGGATTCTTGGACAGTTTTATTGTAGAGCTATTATCACATCTAATAATAGTGCAGTCTTCTTCTTGTCTTCCAAGCTCTCCCAAAATCCTTTTCCATCATGCGTTTCGACACGCCATTACGCTCTGGCCGTACCAAATTTCGTCAGCTTTGTAGATAATGTAACAATCGGGTTGCTTTTCAGCCCATGCAACGCCCGTAATTCACAAGAAAACATATCCACTGTGCTCTTCTATCATTACCGTCACCAACATAGTCACTATCCGCATAGAACAATAAATCTCCTTCTAATTTGCTTCTAGCCAGAGAATATGCCACACCGTGTCAGCCTTCACGCATCCGGAAAGATTCTCGCCACCCACAGTGCACCAATTGGTTTTGCCATATCTCCGCCGACAGTACGGCATACACGACATCGTCCGCAGGTTAAATACATAAATTCTACCCGCTTTGGTAGAGCACATCAAACAATCTCTTTGCTTCTCTATCATATTTAATTCTTCAAACCTCGAGATCGGACTGGCCGACAAGTGCTGCAATCAAACATCCCAAACCTTTTCAAACAAATTTTCAAAGATGTTTCGCTTATGAATATTCCATCATCTCTTTGAATCACTTCAATTCCTAGAAAATAGCTCATTCTTCCTAAGTCTGTCATGTCAAACTCCTTGATTAAGGATGATTTAAATTGTGCAATTAGTTTCTCATCATCTCCTGTTATGATCAAGTCATCCACATACAAGCTACAATTTACTACCTTCCTTCTCGCCTCGTGAAAGAGCGCTCATTTCTATTTTCCTCAAACCCTTCATCAAGAAAATGCTTCTCAATCCTGCTAAACCAGGCCCTTGGTGCCTGTTTTAGCCCATACAGAGCTTTGTGAAGTTTATACACCATATGCTCATTTCCTTTACACTCATATCCCCTAGGCTGCTCTATGTATACATCTTCAATTAACTCACCATGTAGAAATGCTGATTTCACATCTAACTGAAGAATTTTCCAACCTCATGTGCCTACAAGATGCATCATTCTAATCGTGATTCATTCTAAAGAACAGAGCATAAAACCCCTGCACAGAATCAACTCCCTCCTTCTGTGAATATCCCTTAGCTACTAGTCTAGCTTTGTGTTTGATTATCTCTCCCTTTTCATCCCTTTTAGTCTTGTAGATCCACTTCACACCTATTCTCTTGCAGTTTGAAGGAAGTTCTGTTAGTGTCCATGTCTTGTTTTTTATAATTGAGTTGATCTCAACATCCACAAATGCCTCCATGTCGCAAAGTTTTACCGCCTCTTCAAAAATATCGATCATCTCCTCTGCGGTTCTCAACCATGTACACTTCAGGCCATATACGCCTATCTTCACTCAATTCACTTCCATACACATAATCTGGCAGCCCATCTGGGAGTTCTGGCTGCAGCTTCTTGATTTCTGCCAACTCTCCCTTGATTGTCATATTGCTGTCGTGTGTCGCCGCATCGGGTCAGAGTTGCCTTCTTGATCCCCATCATTATTCTCGTCAGCAAAGACATCCTTCTTCGGTTGATGATCACGAATCAGCTTCTGATCATGCTCTCCTCACGGTGTTCAACCTGTGGTTCTTCTTCTGCTCTCCTATCTCAAAGATCTTCCCACAAGCATCATCCCTCTCTTATTTGTGATTCATAGTCCTTTCCCCAGTCCCAACACTTTTCTTCTTCAAAGATTGGCATCTCTACTGGGTTGACGCATTTTCGACATTCAACATCCAACTGTAACCTTGTCTCTACGGCCCATTCCCAAGAAAATGCATATTGAACTCCTATTATCAAGCTGGCTGCTGCGGCATTCGAACATGAACACAGCTGCATTATCCCCATACTTTGAGATTGTCAACCGAGGGCTCTATATTCCACCTAAGCCTCTGCTGAGTCATGTCTGGATAAAGAAGAGTCGACATCTATTCGCATGTAAAGTCCACCTTTACAAAATTTCTTGTACATAATGTCTGTACATGTTCTTGCGATGTAAAAGCCCTCACCATATTCATCACAGTCCTATTGCTTCTCTCGGCCACCCCATTTTGCTGTGGAGTGTAAGGATTTGTCAATTGCCTCTTAATTCCATGCTCATTGCAATAAACATTGAATTCTCCTGACAGATACTCTCCTCCTCTGTCTGTTCTCAGGCATTTTATGTGCTTTCCTGATTCATTTTCAACCAGTGCCTTGAAAGTTTTGAAGTGACACAATGTGTCTGATTTGTTTATCAACAAATAAACCCATCCTTTCCTGGGCCTGGTGAGGCCTACCAATTAAAACACAAAAAATATCTCTACCTGCCCGAGTTGCGAACAGTCCACACAAAGCCCCGGTTTTAACGAGTCTAACGCTATTGTCAGTTTCCTCCAATTACTTGTTTTGGAATCGGAGCCTTGTTCGCTTTCAGATTTAAACAACTGCGCGTATTGGGTCATTGTCTCCTTTGAAGTTTGGTAGTCCCTTCACCATCTCTTTGTCGTGCAATATCTTCAGGCCTTTGAAATGTAAATACCTTCCGATGCCAAAGCACGATATTTCATTTCAAGTAGCCCTGCAAAGATTCTCCACCGCCTATTCTCAATTTTGTAGTCCTGGGATGTAACAAAGGAATATTCTATTTGCGCCTATCATTGTCCCCGGGGATTAGATTCTCTCTTTGACGGTACACAACAAGTTCTCCTTGAATATAATGGCTACCTTATCCCCGCTAAGTTGTCCAATGCACGAGAAGATCGCTTCTTCAAAGTAAAAGTACATAATACACATCTGTGACCGTAATTTGCCCTCGACGCAAATCCTAACATTTCCTCCTCCCACCACTCTCAGAAGGTTTGTCATTGTTACCTAGCTTAACCGAAACAGCCGAATGTTCTACCGCGTTTATGAACACATTTTCATCCTACACACGCGATCAAGCATAACCCGAAATAATGAACCACATACATTTCTTTGATTCTTGTTCATCAACTGAGCCATTAATAAGAGATCACCTTCATCTTCCATTTCGTATAACGTAGCCTCCTATCGCCTCCATTTCAAGTACACTATATCAAAATGTCCAAGTTTAACACACTTAAAACATCGCACAATGCCTTTGCTTCAGATATCGCCTTCTCCTCCACTTCTTCCCCTTCCTCTAGATCCACCTCTGCCTCTGCTTGATCTCCCTCCATATCCATACCTTTCTTCAACTTTCAGGACATGATCAACCTCTTCCTTCCCATTCCTAGAAAACTTTTGTTCATGAGTAGTCAATGAGCTTTGCAATTCATCAACTGACATGGCTTCTATGTCCTCAGGATTCTTCAATCAGACCACTACATGTTGTACGGGATCAGCCGAGGTTCTCAATATCTAGAGTCGGCCATGTCTTCCATTACTCCTTAGCTTATTGGAAACCATCATTACTCTTCCAAAGTAATCATCAATGATTTCTCCTTTCTTCATTTCTAACAATTCAAATTCTCTTCTAAGAGTATTTCTCAAGGCTTTCTTCACTCTATCATTTCCTCCAAACTTTCTCCTCATAGAGTCCCATACCGCTTTGTGCTGATCCACATTCGCTTTCAAATATGGTCCCATTCATGGCTCAATGCACGCTTACTCCGGTGATTCTAGTTCTCGGCCTCATCCAACAAAGTTCTCGCCTGTCATGTCATTCAATAAGGCTCCATCCAAAGGCTCCACGAAGCCTCTCTCTACAATATCCCATAGACCTTTAGCTCGCAGCAAATTCTCCATTAACTCACTCCAATGGTCATAATGACCATCAAAATGAGGGATCTTAGTCAGTGTTTTATCATCACTCATCCTCACGTTTATGGTGCTAAGTGTTTGGAAGTTGTTTATACTGTGCTCGATACCAAATGTCAATTCAAGAGCCTATTAAATCTGACAAATGTAATATTGTAGAAAGTAAACTTGCGCTTCGCTTCAAAATGACTTAGCTTTCATTCACTCGACTAAGGTGTTTAAATAGCCAAGAATTACACCATTATTGAATAACAAATTCTATCACAATCCCTACTATCTCTAATAAAGATATGTCATATTCACTAACAATATTTCCATAATCAGGCAAATAAAGAAGTAAACAAATGGCTAGTTTCAATTGTCCGGTTTTGGTACGATCATTCACATGAATCAGACGTGTTTTATTCTCTTTCATCCAAACCCACCGGGTTAATTCATCCGGATCCATATCCTGGCCCGAAACGGGCACATGCTTGGGCTTTTTTTAATATTAAATTACCTGATCCGTTTCCTCGGCCACCGTCCTGATCCTAAGCTTCTGGAATGGCTTTGATCGAATGCCGGGATCCTGGGCCCATTTCTTGGACATCTCGGACGGCCGACCGGGTTTGCCTGATCGCCTCGTCCACTAACAACACTAATTGCGGATCCGCCTGGCAAGAGGGAAACAAAATAAGAATAAAAGACTTCAGATTATACCCGAGCCCAAATTTTAAGTAAGAATGTTATTGATTTGTCGAAAAAAAAATTATACCAACCATGTGTTGACGACTAGACAAAATTGAAAAAATATTTTTGATAACTAGACAACATCTTTTAAAAAAAAATCTAGTCTTTTCTATTGGGTAATGAACCGGTGACTTTGGTTGTCACAGTAATATTCGCACATTGTCTTCACACTGGTCAACTCATTAGTCTTCATTTCAATCATTCTACATAAACTCAGTACTAACACTATCTGAAGCATTTTGAGGGAACAACGCTACGAAACTGGCTGTAAAGATCGAACTACAATTGCAAACCTGTTCATAGTGAAAATGCATCCCTCGATCAAGAAGAGCAACGCATGACTCCTTATGGCCAGTTTGCTGCTTTAGCACAATTATTCAATGAGGTTCAAAAATTGGTCCACATAAGAGACTTCGAAATAGGTATGACAAACAAAATCTACTGCAAAAAAAAAAAATTGAATTTCCACAAAGTCTCATCTAGAATTAGTCATAAATGCCATCCAGTTTGTCAAATGGCATAGTTCTTAGAGCTGTCTAAATGGAACCTATTGAGAGAGAAGTATTTGCAAGAAGCAAACAACAAGATTATTCTATCTACCACCGGTATCACGGGTTCTCAATACAGATTCGATTACTTCAATCTTTTCCGCGTTCTCACTATTGACAAGTGCAAGTTTCCCCAATGAAGATCTCAGTCTGGAGATTTCATCTTCTGGGACCACATTCTTCGGCCTCTTTGTGACGTGCTGTCGAGGGGAATATACATGCCGTTTTAACCTGGCTTTCAAAGCTTCCAGAGAAGAGTGCAAAGCATCCAACTCCATGCTCGTAAATCTGTCTGTTATTATACAAGAAAATGTTTCCATTAGCTAGGATTGATTGTCCAATACAAATAATCATAGAAATATGCAACTAATGAAATATACAAATAATCATATACAAATGTGTTTCCATTATCGATAATACGAAAGGAGTATTGTTCCATCCTTTTCTAGTTGTAGCTTGCAACTAATGAAATATGCATAGAAATTTAGATTACCAAGTTCAGATTTAAAGTCTTGCTCTGCTTTGGATAGTGGTTTCTTGTGTGCTCCTGGCAGGTGTCTCAAATCACGCAAGCGCGTCTCCAAATTCCCATGAAACCGGTAAGCATGGTCGATGCGACCATTTATTTTTTCCTGGTTCTCTTCAACATGAGAAAGGTTCAGCTCTACCTTCCCTAAACGAGAATGAAGGTCATCAACAATTTCCTTCAAGCGAGGTGCATGATGCTGAAGTTCAAAGTGAACCTGAAACCACCAATATAGAAGTATTTTCAGTGAATAATTACTCCCCAAATTACGTGATAGCTGAGCAGGTTCTTAAGACCATTGCTCCTTTCAAATGCGAATGCAACTACATGCTCAAATGTAAAGATGTAGGCAAATCAATGCTCACATATAGGGCCATATGGACAAAAGAGGCAAGGACTGTGTCATGTCTAGATTATCATATTGACATTAAAAAATACTCTCCGAGACCCTTGTGATATTTTGAGCCATCAATATCCACTTCAAGGTATCATACCTCTTGACAACTCTTCTGACTTGCAAGTCTACTGGCATATGTTCAAGATTGAGGGGATAGAGAAAATTATATTGCACCTCAAGGAGAAGAGCAGTCACATTACCTTATGTGCATATTCAATGTAGTGTTCGTGGAAAAGCTTGAAGTACAGATGAAGAGCTGATCGACCTTCAATTGAATCCGAAACTAAGGAGCGTATATTTGCTGGAGACTGAGGCAAAAGTACTGCCTTAGGGCCACCAAGCAGATGTTTGCTAATAATAGTTGCACCCTCGCTGTCCTTCAGCTCCTCTAAGCTCTCAGCTTTACTCTCCTTATAAAGAGAAACCAAAGTATGCCAAGTCTCCATCGTAAGCACCATGCATTCATGAGAGGAAGTAAGTCCAACAATCCATGAACCTCCAAATGAGTCTGACAAAGCTATGAAACCACGAAGGCCAGAGGATGAGGATATTTCTCCTTCGGGAACACTAAGAACTGGGTTCACAGAAGGACTTCTCATCTTATTGTCTTTGCCAGTTGACTGATCCGTGAAAGGAAGAAAATGCAGAATTATGGAATCTGTACCTCCATTATGAAGGCAATATATCCTTTCTGGAATAAGTGGATCAACAAACATCGTAATTAGAGTTTCACTTCTGTCGGGCAGAGCTAAATCTACAATGGCTGACCTCAGTAGAGTGGGCGGCTGTCCCAGCCAAACAGTACAATCTAGGTTCTGATCGAGCTTTATCATGGAGATATCGGAAACTGATTCACAAATCATAGCAACACCAACTACACGGTTATTTACATCAACAGAAAGATGGGGTCGGGAGCCAAATTTCCAGACTGGTTGTATTTCATCAGCTAATGCACCTATCTGTAATTGCCCACTGCTCCAGGCAGTGACCAAAATCGTATCTTTGCTAATCATATCATAGAGAAAACTGACTGCACGACCCTCACATCGTGCAGCATTAATTTCATCATCTGACCTTCAGATAGGCATAAATTACGCAGTGGTCCCTACAGAATAGCCTTCGTAAGATGCCATGTGCCACAAAATAATGACATGAAACAACAATTAATACCAATAAATCAAATGCCACAAAAATCCATAATGAGGTACCCAAGCAATATTAATTATTGTTCTCAAGGAAAAGGGGACATGAAACAGACAGATTTTAGAATAGATTATGTACTATATTCACTAACTGGAAAAAGGGAAGGGTTTATCAGAATGTGGTTTAAAATAGATAGTATCTACTAGGGCTAATGATTAGGTGGTAGCCAAGCGGGGAGAATTATGAGGTACGGAATCAAATACCCCAAATCCCCTTACATTCTACTAAAAGTATATCATGTTAGCACCTAATTCGGTCTCCATTCACCATGATAATAAAATAGATTAGAGAAACGTGGAATTTAATATAGAAAACGTTAGGAAAGAACCTGCAATGAAATGGAAGAGTCGAGCAAAGCGTATGGTTGAGCTTTTAATGCAAATGGATGTCCAGCTTCTTCTGCTTGCTTCACTAACTCAGGGAATGTAGCTTCCACCCAAGATATTGCTAGGCTAGAATTACTGACAGCCTCCGGATGAGAAGAGTTCAAGCCACATAGTTGAGCATCACTATAAATTTCTAGCAACGATTCTATTTGAACACACTGTTTCACATGCATCAGTCAATAAGTCAATTTGGATATACAAGCAAGATTAGATGATGTACAATAAAGATTCCAAGAAAAATACACTTAATCACTAATCCAGTTAAAATTCCATTTATAAGCATTGTTTCCCATATATAAATTGTTTTGATAATAGCCAGTTAAATGAAGTACCGTTTGATTAAATTCTAATGGACCATGAATGATATGTAGTACTAACACAGACAGTAATCTTGTATTAATCGTTAAAATAAGATACCGTCAACAATGTTCAATCTGAAACGAAAACAGTGAACAGTAGAATTCTATTGAAACATTTATGAAGGTGAAAACCAGGAATCTTTCAAGTCATACAAAAACATATGCTACCTGCATTTTAGTTTAACCGGAGGTTTGATCTTTTTTTCAACAAACAAAAGATATTCAGAATTGAAATTTGAGGAACTCCTCCTCTGATGTAAGACCAATTATGACCATTACGAAATTTGTTTCTGTAAAGAAAACAGCAGAAGTGCATTTGAACACATAACTTAATGTCAAGATTAAATGTAAAATAGTAGAAAAAGAAGTGGAAATTACAGATAACATGTATTAGATTCAAATCTATGTATAGTGCAAAGATTTGTTTATAACATAATACCAGGAAATCATGTTAACTGTTACCAACTCCTTCCAAAGTAGAGGATGTAAATTGAGCCATCACTAAATAAAACAAAACCTACAGGCAGGAATCCAGATAAGTATTGTGATTTGAATTGAAATTATGCATATGCACACTCTTAAAGTAGAGTATTATCTAATAATGAATCACATATCAACAATAATTGCAAACGACCAAACCTCGTGAGGTGAACTATTTAAGGAGCAAAATTTGAACAAAGTTTAAAAAGGCACTCTTGTGAAGAGTGCCAAAATTAGACTGTAGGAAGAAGGGAAAAAGCTACTCGTATATAATAGAAGAGTAAAGAAACACATAATAACATCAGAAGAAAACAACAAATATAAATAGATATGTAAAATTCATCGAACTTACGCTGAACCTGTCCCATAAATGGTCTCCTCCAAAAGAGAAACTAACAGGATATATTGAAGCAGCTTTAAGTAAAGCACCCGACTCCACGGGCTCTAAGTAGTATTCCTGCTCAGGTTGATCAAGACCAGATGATAAATTAAAAATCCTGCAGAAGAAAGGATGCTATTAGAAATGAGATAGAAAAAAATACATGCGGTATGTAAAGAATCACAGTTTACCATTTTCTTCACATCTAAGGTGAACATAGCCGATTAGCAAAGAAAAGCACAATTGCATGAACAGTTGCAGTGGAGGAACTAGGGGAGAGCATGGGGAGCAGTCGCTCACTAAGTTTTCTAAAAATTTAATTTTATTAAGATTTTTCAAAACTATAAGCCTTTTAAAAATTATGTGTCGTCGCCTCTCAAATTTTTTTATATTTTTCCTTTAATAACACAGATCAATTAATTCGCTCTTTAAAATTAAAAAATCCCTGCTCAAGCATCGAACAGCTGTAATACCTTGCCGAAATAAAAAACAAAGATTGTGCTAAGGTAATACCTGAAAACTGAATCAGAAGACAGAATTCCCAAGTGACTGTCACTGTAAGGGTGCCAAGAGATCTGTAGAATGCGTATAATGTTGTAGTTATTGAAATAAATGTCTGATCCAATGGAGACGGTGCTGCAGACAAGTTTAGAAAAAGTATTACAATGTAAGGATCCACTATCAGTTGTCAGTGTAGAAGAAGGTAATACATATGCATTTAAGTGGTCATTGCGTATAGTGAAAATACATCAGAGGATGAAATCAACACACTTAAAAGAATTAATACAGTACAAGTTTCTAGAACAACAAGTAATACTCAGTGATTTTATAATAACAAGTAGTTGTATATTTATAAGAAGTGGTCATCTGAATATTTGATAGTGTAACTGTGTATGAGAGAAAAAACAATACACAAAGAAGTATTCATAAAGTACAGATTCATAAAGTATTTCTATTGCGCCCTACATTTCCAAAGAGGAAATGGAAACTATTGTATAGGCATCTTGTCCAAGCTCATATCATAGGAAACTGGAAATGGAAGAGATTTAAAGGACGAGTCTTAATTATATTACTCTGATTGAGCCATGAAGTCCAAAAATTTATATTTCTCACAGGGCTTTGGGCTCCCACTATTATTCTTTAGAACAGAACTTGGCTAATTCATACGCTGAGACTCTTATAGACAGAAACAAACCACCAAACTATATTTTGGTCCTTCGGATCAGATTCATAACAAAGGTTATTTTCTTAGAAAATGAAAGGATCTCACATATGGCGGCAAGCAAAATTGTGTTTTCAATCCATACTTGCATAAGCAGAAACCAGCTTGTAATTTGAGCCTAAATGATCTTAACATCCAAAATAAACATATTCCAGATAGCTTTAAGCAATTCTTAAAAAAGGCACCTCAGTTCTAACTTCTAACATAGTACTTGATGAGCACATTGTATCCGAAATCAACAATAGAATAACAGAAGTGATCTACAAAATTATGCTGATGAACTAGCCTGCTCTAGAAAACTCGATCTACCAAGATTTTGGCCCTTTAAAGTAGAAACGAAATGTAATTTCAAGAAAAACAATGTTATTGAATACATTTACAAGCTTAAGGGCATGTGAAATCAGGACAATGCCAAGCTCGTACCGGCATACGATAGTATTTTCTTTTGGTGAAGAGTAATGTCCATATAGGTACATGATGCATAGACCCTCCAAACCAGATAAAAGAAGAGCTGAACCATTTCTGTTTATGGAAATCTTATGTACATCAAACTTCAGCTGTGCATCAGCTTGCAATACCTACAAGAAACATAAGAAGGAGAAAATAGGTTTTATTTCTAACTGCCACTGATCGACCACTATATTCAAAGAAAGAGAAAATAAACTTCTTATTCATAAGTTAGTTTTGATAGTATATACTCATCAACATTAGTCCAGATTAATGCAAATGTTACTCATGATATCCATTCTACCAATACACACAATTAAACATATACGGAGTATCACTCATTCAACCCTACAAATCTACAATATTAATCACGATCGATTCAAATGTACTCAAGATCAATACAAATGTTACACATTACGCAGAGTGCAGATACTTTTGGTTCATGCACAATAACTCATGTACATAGTACTCATGACATTAAATTAGACCTAATATACATATTAATCGTTCTAATATTATAATGTTACTTATATTATCCATTATTGTCATAATGTTCACTAGTAATGTATATATATATTACTTCATTCAACAGTACAATATTAACGAGACCAATATAAATATTTCAACATGCAGGAGACATCTATCACGACCAATACAAATGTTACTCATTCAGATTCATGCATGTGCATAAACTTTTGGCTAATGCATAATAAACCCCTTATTGAATAATAAAACGAAGGTAATAATGTTACCTTAGAAGGAGAGGCAGTGGGCGATAGTGTTGTCTCAGGTTCACCCAACCTTAAAGAGATGATGAATGCATTTTTTGTCTGAATCCCAATAGTATAGACGAGAAGCTCCGTCCCATGCAACAATATTCATTGCCATTTTGGTGGTGGCGGAAAGGGGAGCTCCGCCGTGCACGGAGGAGAACACTGGGTGATGCTGCAGTGGGACCCATTGGGTGTCTTCTTGATGAGGTGGCGACAATGATGACTGATGGTCGTTTGTTTCTGTTACACCATAACCAAATCTCATGCTTCCACTAACGGAATTCGGTAAAAGTAGACTTCGTTTTTTAACAAAATTTTAGATTAAGTTTCTTAGAATTTAGTTATGAACGTTAGTGGAGTTAATTTAGAACTAATAAAGTTTATTTAGTTTAATATTTTTTGATATATTATTTCTTTACCTTTTTTATTCATCCACATTGTTTTATCATATTTACTACTGATTTGTATTCATGCGATATTTTTAATTGTGTAATATGAAACATTATATATATTTATAGTTACGATACGATTAATTATAATCCATATTAGATGCAGGAAATGAGATAAATAATCTTTTTCAATATTACACAAACTAAATATTGAAACGCGCTACCGACTACGAACATGCGCGTCCCTGGACCCAGCCGATGCAGACTTCTTACATAATGCCCCCACGTGAAAAAATAATGGACAAATCCGTTACGTTGCCTTTAACGTTGGAATAATTAACATTACTAATACTAAACCTAATTTTAGGTCCAACAAGTGACGGACCTACATTCAAACTCTATCAAATTTTGATTTTGAAACGGATTACTTGTGATAAATAGCTTAAATACAGCTAATAAACCTAGTGAATTATAATAGCTTAATTTAGTATCTTATTCGTCAATTTGTTGTAACTCTCGAGACTGAATTGAAAGATGGTATTACGCCGATAACTTATCAAATATATCGAACCCGCCGACTAAATAAAATATAAAGTTAAAAAATACATAATATATATTTTTAAAAATAAAACTTTTGCATATTTGCTTATGGTAATTTTATCACTAAAAATAATCACCGAACGAACGGATAACCCGGCCAACCGCCGATACTGTTCCTCGAAACTTGTCTCGAAAATTAATTGAATCGACTCAAATAACTGGCCTTAATCATTTACATATTCTTAATGCAATATTTTCTGCTCCTAAAAAATTATCACATTTTTAATTTTAATTAACTAATTATTTTGTTACTTTTATTGGTCTAGAAAGTTAAATCTCTGTGAAATTAATTTTTTATGATATTAGTATCATATAATTTTTATTTTCATTACTAACATAAAAACAATCAATTATTAGAAAACTAGAGATAAATAATAAAACAAGAGGGGAGCAACAAGAAGATAAGCCAATGTCCTCATCCTCATCTTCTGTTCATAGTACATCCATATATAAATTATTAATGCACGCTGCTGATCACCTTATTTATCATACGTCACCGTTAATCGTTTCAAAATATTTCATGCCATCAAATTTAACTTTGAAAATGTTTTTATTTGATTTTACGTCCAATTTTTAAAACACTTTTGACTAAAAATTGAAGTAAAAAATCAAGAAAAATACTTTAAAATTGTGTGAATTAAATAACATTTAAAACATAATTAACTAAATCAACATTGATCAAAGAATCCATTGGTCCATACTAGTAAATGACCTTAACAACAAAAATGTTAACTGCTACGCTTGATTAATAATACGGTTGATTAATAATACGCTTACACGTCATTAATTTCTAGTACATTCAATTTCAATTTAAAAAAATGGTATATATTACTAAAATATATCATTCTAAGCATTTTGGCATAATTCAAAAATTCAAAGAAAATGTACAAAATTATTCTATGCACTTAATTGTATCGTACTAAAATTTTTTTTTTTTTTTTTGTCAACAAATTGATACAAGATCGCTAAAAGTTAAAAAATAAGTTTATATACATGAAATTGTTTTGGGGTTTTTTATGAAATGATACGTATTACCTAAAACGTATCAAAGAAAGAAAATATATCATAAATTGTGATAATTTCAATTTTTGATCATTAACGAACAAAAAACTTAATAAACGTAACTTTCCACCAAGGAAATATCTTCAAATTTTTCTATATCATTATTTCACTTCATTCTTGAAGACAATAATTCAAATCAACTAAATTCACTTCAACTATTCTACATATACTTTCTCGAAATCTTCTCAAGAAATCTATATATCGTTTCAAAAGATTTCATTTAAAATAATTCTTCGTGATCGTTATGTCGCATGCACATATATTACTTATTATACATTCGTAATACACACGTTTCCTATTATCGCAGATTCATTTTCATTAACCTGAAATACCACAAATTAAGATGCACCTAAGATACATTTTCATGTATATAAACAATTAACCATTAATACTTTTTTCGAATTTGAACAAGAAGTTTTTCATGTATATTTGAATTCGAAGTTTTCGGAATCAGGACGATAATTGTGAGTAAAATTATATTGAATATTTTAAAAATCAATTATCAATCATCCGAACATAAAACTATAAACCTAAAAGGAAGGAAAATAAAGCAATAAAATCAAAAAAAGCTTAAACCGAATTGAGTAATGTTAGTAAAATAACCGAAAATATATCATATACTGAGTAATTACATAATAATTAATATACATGTGAGGACTTTTCTTTTTTCTTCGAAATGGCAAAAAAACCAATTCCACAAATATCAAAAGAAAGCTGAAGCGTGATATTACTTAATATAAAAAGAATACTATCAAAATTGTAATCACAGACATGCATGTAATACTAAATAAAAAATACAAACACTCTAACAACATAGAATAAAACTTACCTAAAAATGGTAGAGTTATTAGCAAAAGAAAGAAAAATATATCAAACTAAGGAGAATATCTTGTTATAACCCAATATCAAAAAATATGTAAATAATAGAACAATTAGTGGCTTTTTTTCAAATTTGATGAAGAAGTTTTCATGTATATTTGAAATAATAATTTAGATCCACGACGATGAATAATTGGGAGAAAAATAATATAAAATTAGTTTTACAAATCGAATTATGAATCATCTAAAATCGTAATATAATCTAAAAGGAGCAACATATAAAAATGCACCAAAAAGGAAAAAAATTCAAAAATCCTAATTAATTGCGACGCTACACCATGTGATCTTTTCCTAAAAATGCTAAAAACTAATCTCTAAAATACCCTATTCAATCTTATTCAAAGCGATCAAATTCACCTGGCCAATATCTTAATAAACACCTAATAAAGATCTAAACGTGCAAGTGATTCAAATTAAAAAACAACAGAATGGAGGTTGGGCTAGGACTGGAGCTTCTAGGATCAATCTGTAGAAGTAAGTCAGAATATACTTGGGGTGAATTCCACATAAAAACAGACACACTCTACGTACTCCTATAACATACCAAACCAATCCGACAAATGCAAAACTGAGTCGAGTCCAAACAGTGGATCGGTGCAAAGTATGGACCAAACCATCGAAATGCATACGTAGTAAAACCCAATTATACAAGTAAAATCGTGATTCACGATGTAATCGAGTTTAACCCGACCGATTCTTAAGTTGGCCCACCCTTGACGACTCTTTTAGTTTAAATATATTCAAGATCTTAAATTTGTAAGTTAATAAAATAAATTATTAGTTTTCATTATTTAATTTTTGCTAAAAAAAATTTTGCATCAATTTAATTTTCACCAATGCAAAACATTTGGTTCCTAGTTCTTGAAAATCAATTGAACATGGACACTGCCTTAATGGTTTGAGCATATTTTGACATAATTCTCCAATAATAAATTATCGATCAATATTTTCTCGTGATCTTTCAAGTGCACCGATAAAATTCAATCATGAACCTATCCTGATATAATTTCTTACTTTTATTTTGCTGTAAACTTTTTAGAATATTTTTTGGTTGGGCAACTCCAAAGGGAGCAATGTTCTTGAATTGTACCAAGTCTCTGAAACTAAGTAACTTATCGACATTTAAGATTTTATTTTAGTGGCCAAACTAATTTTTTTATAAAGCGAATCTGATAACTTAATATTATACAAACAAAGAAAAAAAGATAAAATTTACATGATGAAAGTAACAACATAATTAAAATGAATACATTTTTTGGAAAAAAAGATTACTATTTTTTTTTTTAAATTAGGGGAATGATTGTAACCTATACGTCTCTTTTAGTTGGTCCAATAATGAACAATTCTTAAATCCTGTCACATTGTCTGTGACACATACTAATAAAAAATTACTATCATAATCATGGAAATAATATAATATGAAGATAGATTCTGTAAACAAATGAAGAGATTAGAGATACATCTTTGTGTCTTCTGTGAAGTAGAACGTATAGTTGCCGTAACTTCGAATACAAGTGAGGGGTCGTATTAAGTATTAACCATCAAACATACACTGACGTGAATTGTCAACTGTCCCAAAACTAAGGTGAGGAGATCAGCTGCGAATGCTTAAGACTCAAGTTATGTCCGTGTTGGTTTCAAGTAAGTGAAAAAATCAAGTTGGTTCGACAGGCTCTTATTGGATGGTGCAAAATGAACAACTTCAACTCTCGAGTCAGGATAGATGACATCCAGATGAGGCTTATAATCAGGATAGCTTGTTGGGATGGTACTTTGATTCTTGAGAAAGAACTTGATGATGCTTGGGGGCGAGGGAGGAAATTTTTGGCGCTCTTGCAAAAAACAAATTTCTCAAGGAAGGAGATAAGAATACTCAGTTTTTTCACGCTTCTACTCTCATTCGCCGAAGAATGAACTCCATCTCGGGGATCGAGGACTCTGCGGGTGTATGGCAGGAGGGGAAGGAGAGTGTTCAACAGGTGGTGTTAGATTATTTTGAGGATATTCTCAGGGCGGGGGTTGATTGTGATCCGAGCAGGACCACCCAGTGTGTAGTAGACCAGGGTAATCCGCGGAGATGAATCAACACCCTACTGTATCGTCACCAGCGAGGAAGTGAGAAAGCTGGGTTCGAGACGCCTACCGACAAATCACCCTGGCCCAGAATTTGCATTTATGGTATGTTTTTTTCAACTTCTGGCATATTGTTCTAATGATATTGTTAGTGCTGTTGATAGCTTCTTTCATAGTTCTAGAAGTTACTTAAGAATATCAATCATACCTTCATGTCTGCTGATTCCAAAAAAAGTTGTCTCCCTGTAGTAAGGCCTGGGCCTTAGGCCTATTAGTTTGTGTAACATCGTGGCAAAACAGAAAATGACGAAGTAGGCTTAGGAATGTTAATGCGTATTATTTCGAGACTCAAAGTGCATTCTTACCGGGCCGGATAATTTATGATAACATTTTAATTGCTCAGCGAAGTTTTTACATCATATGAAACAAAACAAACATGCTAAAAGTAACACTTCTACGGCTCTAAAGCTGATACGAAACATCTGGCTGAAATGGGGTTTGGCTGAACCATAATGCTAAAGTTAAGCTATTGTGTCAAGGTGAATGGACGCTTTGTTCGGTGTCTACCAGCTACTATATAGCCTTCTCGATTAACGGAGAGCCGCCGAGGCTACGTAAAGTTCTGACAAGCAGAGAATCCGCCAGGTGGAGACCCTTCACGCTTTTATCTTTTTCAGATACAGGGCTGATATGTAATGCCCTGAGTACAAGGAAGTGCATCGACTCGCATCAAGGTCAGGTAGTCGAGTATATATTGCTTCACATCTATACTTGATTTTCTGCAAAGCGCCTTTCGGGGAGAAAGAAAGATGATGGACTCTCATGGACTATGTAGAAAGGGCTTCGGACAAAAGGAATGGGGCAAATGCTTAAGCTGCTGCTCGGGACGCATTTAGATTACGACGCTGAGCATAGGGCAAGCTGGGATAATGGGAAGTCAAAAAGACATCAGGTAAATATCTGGGCTCACCCGCTGCCAGATTGGGCGCTCAAAAGTAGTATGGGTGATCGAGGACCGTGATTAAGTGGGTGGAAAAGAACTCATGAGGAGGCTTTATAAAGCCGTCATTATTCTGTAATTATGAATTGTTTCTGCTACCAGCAGGAATCATCAAGGATCTTAACCGTATCATGGCTCGCTTGGTGTAATACCTGGCCTGAAAAGATCGAGGTATACATCGGAAGCTCTGGGAAGCTGGACGGCTTTAAGGACCTGGTGCCATGAATCTTTGCTTCTTCTGCCAAGCAAGGCATATCATACCAAGCAAGCTTTATCTACAAGGAGTTATATATTCCCAAAGATATCCTTTCTATACGCCAAGCTGGGATCCAATCCTTTCCTGATTTGAGGGGAAGTATATCGATGAGGAAGCCACATGTAAGGGCTGCCTGGCTTGGAGAGTCGTGACTGCAAAAGATCAATCCTTCATTGGGCCAAGAGCCACCGATTTTTACCATAAATAAGTGGACGGTATAAATAGAGTCCACAAATGATTGGGTGGGGGAAGCGAATTGGCCGAGGCCAAGACCATTTTGGCTGAGGAATATTTCCGCATCGAGACCTAAGGCTTCATTGACGCTGAAAGCCGTTGTAAATTGGCGTGACCTCATACCTATTTCGACTCAAGTAAGTTTGTAAGTTTCTCCTATAAATAGATGTTATTTTATAGTCATTGTCACAAAATTATTTCACACAAATACATGTATCGTAGAAAATTCCTGGGAATATTGTGCCTTAATATTATCAAGAAACATAAGGGCTTCGCTCAAGAACTTGCAGTTTCTATCTTTGCTCGATAGGTCAGAGATTTTCACAGATAAAAATACCCAACATAGATTATAGCCTACAGAGGCTTCAGAACGACTTTCTCTATTAAAGTTATCTGCATGAAGAATACGCATTTACCTTTATCAAGTAAACTCAGAGCAAATTTCGTGTCTTTTATTTCCTACAGATTTAAATTTCTCATTGCTTATCGATCAATAAAACTCTAAATAGCCTTAAACTCTAAATATCAATATTTAAGTCAAGGTACTAGTGAGGACGATGCTAACTTCAGAGACATAGATCTCTTAGTAAACACCAGCTGAGGGATCGTTTGGTTTGGAACTATTGGAATACGGGAATCCATCATGCCTCGGCTACAAAAGTGCTCTTTAGATGAAGAAGAAGAATGGTGATTTGGGTGGTAGAGCTGTGTAGAGCTGTGGGTGTAGTAGTAAAGGTATTTACTGACGGATGGGTGCTGAGGAAGTTATGGAAACAAAGATTCCACCAAGAGTTAAACTTTGTGACCTGGGAAAATATTCCATAACATTATCCCAAAGGAGCAATCTTACAGACGAGGGGTGCCTATTGATGGGAATTGTGTGCAGGAGGCCCTGGAAGTTTCATTTATTGCTTTCATGTCCGTTTTTCCAGGTTCTGGTCCACCACACTCATGTGGGTGCAACAACACAGGGCCTGGTCTACCTTTTTAGAGAATGGTGAATTGCTATTAAATTTCAAATTTTCTGAGGACTAGTGTCCTCTCCCCTCACTGGCTGAACAAGTTGTTTGTGTGGTTTGGCAGCTCTGGAAGTCCCGAACGAGATGGTGTTTGATAAAGGGGGGCGAGGCTTAGTATATTTTTCCAGGGGATGGAGCTGTCTTTGGCTATGGAGTATCATCATGCAAGCACCCAAACATTTAATGGGAGGCTGCAGCTGAGAAGACGAAGGTAACATGGGACACTGACCCACGCAGGAACTTTGTGAAAACTGAATGTCGACGCGAGTTGAGTGCAACTTCAATGCAAGGTTCGGTGGGCATTGCTGCAAGAGATGAGCAGGGATGTTTTCTAGTAGCTCAATTTAAGAATATCCCATCATTTCATCAGCCTTGGCATGGAGGCGTTTGCAGCCAGGGAAGGAGTGGAGTTGACAACCAGCCAGGGTGGCAAGTAAAGTTGAACAGAAAGGATTGTAAAATGCTAATGCTAAATGGGAAGATGGGAGTTCCACAGTTACGTCCTAGTTGAAGATATTCATCAATTTTTGCATTACTAAAGTCCTATTAATGTTCATTGACATATCCAACAATGGGCTCATTATATTGCCCATTGGGATCATGGTTTGGACTTTGAGCATGGCTGGTGGTCGATCCCCTCCACACCAACCAGGGTTTGTTCCTCACATCGAGATCCTTTAGTTGGCTATTTTATCCTATGTAACTCAATTGATGGTGAACAACTCTTTATGTTTTCTCTTATTGTTACTGATTGAGTAAAACAAACTTTTCAAATAGATGAAGCTAAGAATGAGCTAATACCAAGTCCTGACATAATAAGTTATTGTGTATAACCCAAAAATTTATACACGGTGCACAATAATATTTATATTGGTCTTGATGAGTAATAATATTTATATTGGTCTTTGTAGACAGTCAAATTTTAATAAATAATTTTAATTAAATTCGATTTACTTTAATCGGTGAAATCGATTAAAATGGAAAGTTGATCTAACCATGGGGATTAGGGTTTGACTCCTGAGATCCAATAGAAATCGAACACGTGTAAAATAATAATGGTTCCAGGGAATTCCTGGAGTCCTCGAGTTTGCATGATTTTGAGGAATCTGAACCTGTTTTGCAGATGGTTTGATTTGCATAAACTTGCTTCTCAACAGTGAAACCATGTCTCTTGATCCATTCACCCTGCTGCACAGTCATTCCTGAACCCGAATCATCAACCTTGATAGAGGACGATGATTGAGACCCGGTGCTTCCACATATTACACCATCCCCTACAGTGGCTCCCCGAAAGGATTCACCTACATTTGAATTCCATAGCCGAAGGAAGTAATCAGACTCGGTCTTTACTGCTACTAATGGATTGAGAAGCAATGGATCCATGGAAAGCCGAGCCTCGGCTTCAACTCTAGCACTCTTCCACTGCATCATGTGGCGAGTTGTTGCGGTTTCTGGTTTCGAATCAATTGCCTTAACAAGCACACCAGACCTATTTTTCTGCTGTTCAGGGCCTTTGGTAGCAAAACGCTTCTTTAGATGAGAGTTCCAAAAGTTCTTGATCTCATTATCTGTCCTTCCAGGTAAATGTGACGCAATAGATGCCACCTGAAATTGTTGAGGCATCTATGAAGCTTGATCATCAACCAATGTGTCTAAACTAGCACTCTTACTATTGTATACCAGTGTCAAGTATTATACTCGTATGTTCCTTCTTTTATTTAAAACTCGCGTTTTCCATAACATTTTAAAAGATATGGAAAAACCGCTTTTCTTTATTATAAATAAGAAACATATAAAACACGAATTATACGTGCAAAACATTGTTCATGCTATATTATGCACTCATTTTCTTAATAAAATACTATTATACTCGTACCACGTACATATGCACCAACAAATATTTCCCGTCACATTTTTGTGGAAAACAAATGTAGAAAACTTTGCAGAAAATATAATACTTTGGACAACAATGACCTGTTTCCAATCAAGGCATCTGGATGATAGTATTCTCTTCCTCAGAACTATAGAACCTGCAAGTTTTGGGAGAGAGCGCCAAGTAGCAACTCCATTATCTTTGATGTAGTCAACCAAAATCTTGTCCTCTTCAGGTGTCCATGCCCCTTTCTTCACTCTATCTTTCACACAACATGCACTGCTTCCCATCTTTTCCTCCTTCTATTTCTTGAAATGAGTCAATCTTTTTGGTATAAAAATGAAGAGAGTTGCAACTTGCTAGACCTACAAAGAGCAAACCACTACTGAGAAAGATCTTCACTGCAAAAATAAATTGATATGTACTACATTTCTAAAGTGTGAAACCGTCAGCTCATCGATTTCCTGAGTTCCATGTTCTGGATATCACGTAGGAGTTAATCGTGGTATATATGTATTACATTTCTAGACTCTAGTTCATGATGAGAAAAAAAAATGCAATATTTTCTGAACAATAAATGCATATAGATCATTTTGACAATTATGGAAGCCTTATGGCAGGCTGTTTTAGTTGTCTTTTCATCACCTATGTAATATGTACTGTGCATTCATTACACGTACTTGGTTGTAGCCTAGCACATTATTTGTGAAAAAAGAAGACAGATTTTACATTGTTTGACTATGTATTCCAAACCCAAAAATCTTCTTTGTCACTTTCGTTTAGTAAAGGACAAAAAGATCCTAAAATTATCATGAATCGCATGGAAAAGGAGTGGGTTCATATTGAAAGTAATGATGCTTACTTTTTCATAATATTCCTTTGTCATCAAGGAATCATGAAGAATTCTTTTTATCGCAAATAAGTCGGGGATATCAGATAAAGATATCGTGGAACAACGTTGATCAAAATGATGGTCACGAACGCCCACCTCTCCGAGCCGCATTCAAGCCACGTCCAAATGTTATTCAAGCCACATGCTAGAATACTCTCCATTCATAGCTCCCAAATCCCATATTTAAACGGCATTTGTGACTTGGTTCTTCATCACAGCTAATTCAAAACATTTTGAATTATCTGGGGAAATTGCATTCATATAATGAAAGGCTTTGATAGCAGCGATTAAGGGCTCACGATGTAACTTGTCACCACCAAACCGCCTTACCATCAAGCAACACATGCAAAACCTTTCATGTTCCAATGAAGAGATTTCCATAAGCACTATTCGAGCCCCTGTATCTTACATTATTTTGTCCGATATTTAGAGTTTGTTTCATCATGTTATTCAGTCGGTATGAAAGTTGCTCATTAAAAACCTTTATTTTGCTCAAACTCTACACAACGCCAATTTTAACAAATAAGGTTTCGTAGACAAACTTCATACCATTTGGACTAACATTTATTTAGGAATCAAAACTCAAATACTGCACAAAATAATATGAAAGATTTCGAGAATATGAACGGAGAAAACATTTATAATGTCTAAACATTTCGACAATGGTCCGAACACGTCGTAAGGTGAAGAGGAAGACAATTTATTGGTAATAAGTTCACATCATGATCCCACAATCCATGTATCAAAAATTGCTCGGGTATATATGTAATACAATTTCCTCGCCATTGAATAAATGCAAATGTTTGAATTAACATGAGAAGGAACCAAAATCTAAATACCAGATAAAATAATATGAGATTTTGGGAATATGAATGGAGAATGTCTAAACATTTGGACATGACCTGAATACGCTCAGAAGTTGGAGACGTTTCATGATATTTTCTCTATCATTTTCAATCAACATTTGTTTCACAATCTTTGTTTGAGGCCATTGATAGACCAATTGCCAGCCCGCAACTTCTTCGGCCCCAGCAACGGGCATCATTGTGAATAGAGTCATCACAACCACCAACTCTAGTAAACGTTTAAATAAAAAATACTCCGTATAAGATAATTGCTAGTAATAGGAAATGAGTATAGTAAAAGGAGATTAATAGTGTTTAGGGAGAATCTTACTGAGTAGATAATCGAGGAGGTTGCCACAGAGATACTTTGAGGATTGGGGGCCACCATGTCCATCAACCAACAATAATACAAGAACCAGCCGAGCCGAACCGAATATGTTCGAGTTCGGCTCGACAGACTTCGAATCTAAGGTTGGGCTTGGCTCGAAAACGTCGAACCTTAAAATTGTTCGGTTAATTTCACTTATTATTCACGATTCAGCTCGAATTCTTCGAATAATTAAAAAGTTCGATTCAAGATACGAAACAAAGAAATTTTTAGTTCAAATCCTAATAAAATAACAATCAAAATCTAAATTAAAATAACTGAAACAATCGAACCAAATTAAATCAACTGAAATATTAATTAAAATCCCTAATTGAAACAATTTACATATCTAATTGACCAAAAATAGTAATTGAATACCTAGTTCAAATCCCCATCAAACAAACTGGTAGAACTTTTGGGGGAGGGGGACTTCGTCGGAGATTTCTTTTGAGATGCATGTGATGGGGGAAGGGGGGGAGGCGAGCCATGGTGAGGGAAACCTGGGTCAGCGGGTTTATTTGGGGAGGGGGAAGGGAAGGGAAGGGATATTTTTCATTTGTGTAAATGATGTAATGAGGCTGGGGCTTATATATTCAGACTAATAGACCTGAGCTGTTAAACACACACAAAACAGTGTTAGTCTTGAGGGTGAAACGCCTATTTTGGACCCCTCATTTGTATGCCCAAGAGTTATAAAAAATTCATGTCGCATGTACTGGGCCATTTCATTAATAAAAACACTATTCGGACATACAGATATTTGCTTCCTGATGGGACCGAGCCAGCAGAGCCAATAGTTCGCCCCTCTACGAATAGTAAATATCATGTCTCTGGGCCGGGTTTGTACATCAACAATTAAGCTTCAATCTAACTATTTCAAAGTTCTAATACTTCGAACTAATCAAATTCTTTGATGCCCACTCACAACCCTAAAAGTCCTTTTGGCCAGCTTCAACTTGACTTTGATCCTCCATGTTCCTACAATGAGATGGCAGTGAAAATTAAATAACGAAACTTAGTTCATTGAACTAACAAAGTAACAATTACAAGAGCAGGGCCAAACTGATGGAGCTGGTCGAGGAAAGCGAGAAGTTGAGGTTTAAGAAATTGGATGAATTAAGCAAAAGCATTGATACCGAAAGTAAGCAAGAGCATTGAGATACAACTGACCTTTGAGTGGTGTGATGTATTTAAGATAAGAGTATGTTATGTTTGTTTGTTATTCCTTAGTTGTTTGTTTCTCTTGGCGCATTTTCTAGTCATTTTTTGTTTTAGGAAGGGAAATTCGAAAATATATCAGGGTCTCTCCCTTTTTGTCTATCGAAAAAAAGAAAAAAAACAAGAGCAGGGCCACAATTCTAGAGCAACATCTCACGAATAACCAATTATCTGACATTTACCATGTGAATGATTCCCTATGAAATATGAATGACAAATTTTATGTATCCCTTAAACTGTAAGATTCACTCTTATTAACAGAATATGAGATTCTCACAACAAACTTTTTACCTTCATGTGACAAAACCTAATTCACAAGAAAAATAGAGTAAACAAGACGATATAACTATATTAGTATATTTGACCTATCTTTTTTCAAGCCAATGTAGAAACAAGATTATACAACTCAACAAACCAATATGATCACTTGACTATTAAAACTAACAAAAACATGCAGAAAATTCATGCATGTTATTCTTTTTGCACAAACTTTTCAAGAAGTATAAGAATCTTCAAGTGCGGAACAAATTTACGAAATTTTAACGAATAAAGATTTCTTGATTTCCAATGTATATATTAGACGAAAAAGAACAAATTATGACTTTCAAGATGAATATGTAGTACTAAACAAGAGGAAGAAAACTCAATTAACATATATAAATTTAATAGTGAATAGCACAAAACACATAAAATTCTTGCCTTCTAATGTTCTTGAACCAACTTTCTGCTGCCGAAGATAGCTATGAAACTTAAGGGCATGCAGTATTTATAGAAACATTAGACCAAGATGTAGGTAAACTTCATAAAAATATTAAAAAAAACACACTAAATATTAAAATAGATAAACTAACATAAGAAAGCTTTCAAAATATTTTATTAATTTTTTATATAAACCTTTATCTTTATTAGTATACTATCAATTCTACACACGTGTTGCGTGACATATGTATCATCAATATGTAATGTGAAAATAAAAATTATATATAACTTAAAATCATAAGTGGCTAATATACTAATATTTTTTCTTGTCGTAAAATAAAACCACATGATACTAACTTTGTGACTTGTCAGTCATGCATGAGAAGTTATTGATAGATATTGGTTACAAAAATATAGTAACTTCCAATTATATGAAAGTTACAAAATTACCCACAAATTAATTAAATTTAAATCTAAAAGTCTAAAGTTGAAAAGGGTATTGAATATATTTTACTATATATTGAATCTAAAAGTCTAAAATCTAAAAGTCTAAGGTTAAAATTATCTATAAACCATAATAATTATTTTGAATAATGTTATTACTATTTATTTATGATTATGTATTGAATGTATTTTATAATATTTTTAACATTTTGACAATTTATTAACGGACTGAGTAAATATCGAAGAAAGTTCAGATCGAATCCAAAGACCACCTTGAGCTCGTACCCGAGTCATTAACTATCGACCTACTATCGCGATCGAAGATTGACCTAAGACTCGAAATGAATGCATTATCCTAATTCGATTCCAAGACTACCCATAGGTCTCAAATTACAAAACTATGTTTCTTGACTATAACAAATTGTATCAGTAGCTCATTTGTTGTTTACTACATTTTCATATACGCGGTTGCGTGATTGAGTGGTCTCATCAATTTGAATAAATGTTGGTTGTGTCAATTTAAATCTCCAAAGTTTGTTAGACCATTGGAGATCGAACTGGACAATATTTTTTTTCTGATAATAGGAATATTGTTAAATCTCCAAAGTTTGTTAGACCATTGGAGATCGAACTGGACAATATTTTTTTCTGATAGTGTGAATATTTATTTGGATTGCTTGTTGGAATATTTTTCTGGATTGTCTGATTTTGGCAGTTTATTGTCTGACTATCTGCAGGATACAATAATCAAGCAACTGATCTGTTTAGTTGATTGTCCTATGTTAGTTGCATATACACTGCATTTTATTCCTATGCTATGATCGTTTCAGCGCTGGCCCCTCAGACCTTCCATCGCTTTTTAAAGCAGGGCCCTATATTTTCTGCCTTTTTCAAGATTGGCCCCTCAAGCCGTTTAAAGATGGCCTCTGGCCATTCCTATACTTTCTACTGCATCAAAACGTCTATTTTGGCTCTAACAATAAACGAAAAAGATAAAGTGACCATATTTTACATAATTAAAAGAACCTCACACTTTCTTCTTTTAATATACCCCTTACTCCCCTACCCCCTCTAAACTATGGGCCTCGAACTATTATCATTTTTATCTGACATACCTTACCCTACTCTTACCTCAGAATCGAAATAACTGTTGGCCTCTTTAACCGAAATTCTCAAACACTATTCTGAGGGGCATTATAGTAATTTCTATAACTAAATCATCTTCCCCAATCATCTTCCCAGCGAAAGAGATTATAATCCAACATTCCAATTCATCATACTATGGCCAAATCGAAAGTGATTATAATCCAACATTACTAGCTTGCAAATTACCAATTAGCCAAATCGAAAGAGATTAAAATCCAACATTCCAACAAATGTTTAATAGTGTGGCGTGTTTGTTTAATAGTTATATATAAATGGTCATTGATCTGAAGAATGAATTTGTTTACTCTGTTAGCACATACTATTTCCAATTCATCATATTATGGTTACTCTGTTAGCACATTTGTTTCCTTTCTTGAAGAATGAATTTGTTTTCTTATCCAACAACATTTCAATTCAAGAACTAATGCAAAACAAACTTTGAAAAATGTTTAATAGTGTGGCGTGTTTGTTTAATAGGTCATATGCATCTTTGGTGGTTCAAGTTGGTTGGATTTGCTGTTGTGTGATTTGTAAACCCGGTTGTGATCAAATGATTCATCCATATAAGAATGATTATTAAACCAAGATTTCACTTTACCTGCTATCACCCAAAGTTTTCATAGCCGATTCATGTATCTTATAAAAACATTCTCCTCCTGAAATAGAAAAAATATATAACAATAATTATTAATCGAATTATAATAAAATTGTTTTATTAAATTATTAACACTATTCTAAATAAGGAGATGTACCCATTTTCTTAGAATTGTGCATCTATACTAGTATATAAATATAATTGCATTTGTATGCTATTCTGGCTTCACCAAAAATTCATTTTTCCTTTTTACCCTTTTCAATTTTATATTATACAATTAATTATATGATTAGTTAGGTCAATTTTGGAATATTGATGTGAATTAATTCATGTGATTTAGATTACACGTGGAGATTGCAATGGTACTGGAAGCCACGTTTTCCTTAATTCAAGACCATGTTTTGATTAAATTACTACTCCATATTTAAGTTTTCCAATATCCTTATCAGTAGCATACTAGCATCCATTCATGTTCTCCACAGTACTAAATGTCTAGGGAAAAAGTAATCATAATTGAACATCGAATCATCGATACCCATGAATCTTTTAAGTTGTTTTTTGATTTAGCCATTCTTGCTCTCACAACTCTTGACTTTAGTTAGTTAGGCTTTATTTGAATAATTTATTTCACTGATTGTTTCCAATTATTTGAATTTTATACGGTCATTGCTTAATATTTCGATTGATATGTCATCGATTTTATAATATCGTTACTTACGATCGTATCAATATGCTACTGCATATGTACCAAAAAAAGAAAAAGATGTGAAACTAGATTTATCAAATTAACATTTGCATGCGCAAATAAACAAAGGGATACATATAAATCAACTTAGACAGAGATATCAGGAATGTTTATTAAGAGAATCGTGTGACAGAGCTAATAACAACCAAAAGCTTCCATGTAGAACTGACTTGATTAAATTAAGCTTTAAATAACATGAGAATCAAGACCTCATTTAAAAGTGACTAGAATGGCATCAAAATCTGTATAACTTTTATCTATGAACTGGAGTTTGCTACCCCTGCTCGAACTCTCAAGATTTCAGTTCTCTTACTTCTTTCCATGACATCTACCAGCCAATTTACACTTTCTTTAATTCCTACCCTGCAAGAAATTTCCACAAAGTTAAGTGTTCAATCCATTTCGATTCCTGGCAACCACAAACGTTTTCGCTAAGCGGGTTGGCTAATTTGATGGCGAGCAACTGAGTAACGAAAAATTTATCATGTATCTTAAGGTATTCAATTTCCTTCTTTACTTATATTTCTCATCATGAATAGTAACATCAAGTATTTGATGTCATGGAGGTATTTGCATTTTAAAGCTACTAACTCACCCGTCATATGCTGAAACGGCTAAATATGTATAAGCCCTCTCATCCAACTTCTTCAGATCTAGGTACCGACCAACTTCTTCTGGTGTCACAGCATCCGCAAGATCCTGCTTAGAATTTGGAATATATCAAAAGGCAACAATGGCTTCATATGTGAGGAAGACATGAGGATTTCTTGCTCTCTCACAATTCTCATCAATTAACACTTTCATCTTATATAGCTCAGTCAAAAAACAGGTCGGCTGCGAGGACAAGAACTGCTGACTAATAATTGTCAACACCAGCAAACACCTCTAAGAATTTGCAAATGTCATACACTATCTCCCAATCAAGTTGATCAGGTAAAAAATGCAAAAATGAACCATTCTCGCTTTTGTATATCTAAAGCACACATCCCTATAAAAATGGGGACAGTGTAATAACATCAACCATGTTGAATTCCATCTAGTTTTGGTATCCAAAACTTGTAGCCTACCATCAAGTCCTAACTCATCAACAATTTTCTTAAAGGCTTTACATCTTGTTTTAGAATTCAATAAATACCTAACACCATTTCTAATTTTATCAACACATGGCTTGATAACATCAAGTCCATCTCGAACTAATAAGTTCAAGATAGCGGCACAACATCTAACACAAACAAATACTCTTCTGTAGGCATTTTTTCTATTATTGAAATCAACCTTCAACCTAGCAATACAATTGTCATTAGAAGAAGCATTATCCACAAAAACAGATACCACCTTTCCCTAATATGTCAATCATCCATAACTCTCAACAACTCCCTAGCAAGAACCTTCCCTGAATAAGGTGAAGAGACATTAGTAAAAGCTAAAACTCTCTTATGTAATTGCCATTTGACATTTATAAAATGACAATTGACTGTCATGTAGCCAATTTTTTGTTCACCAGACCACCACAAATCAGTGGTCAGAGAAATCCTATTCACTAAAGACATTGCCCTTTTCATCTTAACCTTCTCTTCATCATAACAACTCTGACAATCTTTTTTCACCATGTGTCTAGTAATCCTTTGGTACAAAGGATAAATCTCTCTTAAAAACTTATTAAATACTACCCCTTCCATTATAGAAAAGGGAAACTCATGGGCTAATACTATAAAAAATAAATCTCCTCACCTTATAATATCATATTGCTGCTGGGCAATACTAGGAGTATTAGCATCACCAATACTTAGCCTAGACTGTGAAGGCTCTTTTCCACTATTTTTCAACTTCAATTTCCTTTTGCAAACAAACTCATTCAAGTATTTTTTCCGCCGATGTGCCTGCTACTTTCATCAAATTGATACAGAGATCCACACCATTTGCATTTCCACCTTTTTAGCGCCATCCGTAGGTAATGATTGCATTTCTCAGGTGCACTATAGGATTTTTCGCATCTACCAATTTCTATAAGCATTGCTATGTGGTCCTGTCATCCAAAGCTCGTTGATTGACCTACGCTCTGCTGACACATTATTTTGGCCAGGGTTCAAACTATTTAACTCCCTAATCTCACCCCCGATACTATATTTGTCAATATCAACATCATCAAATTGATTCACGACAGTCACCATGAATCTCTGAGAAGACATAATAACATAAAAAGGCAAAAATCAGAAAACTTTTAATAAATGAATTTCTAAATGAAAATAGTATTAACAACAATAAAAAATATTCATAAATTAAAAACCCATAATTGTCCCCAAATTAGCGGCTTTAGATAATCTCAAGTGGATTTTTAATCCTACCTGCTAATGATAAAACAATGACAATTATGTTCCTTTTCACAATTTGTTAATACTAAATAAATAAAATGAAATAATTTGTTCCTTGCTAAATTTGGACTGCTTTCTTATGCTAAAATTTTGAATTATATGTTTCTATTTTCTTGCTTCCAGCTACTATATTTTTCTCGATTTGATATATTTCGTTTCACTACAACTAATTGATTCTCTTCTGATTTATTGCTTCCAATTTCTCATTTTTGTTCTATTTTGAATTTAAAATTTCTTTCCATATTATAAAATTTTAAATTGCTTCTAATTATTAGTTTCAGTGTATTCATTTTCCTTTTAGAATCCATTATAGTTCATGTCGCAATTTTTTAGTCATTCATTCATACTATTATCATTTTTAGTATTTATGGTGAACAATAATAGTGTACGACTATCATTTTACATCCATTTTGGTTCTATATGCAAACTAAAAATTATTCTTGATTAAATATTTTTTCATTAATCAACATTTTTTTATTTCTTTTTCCATCTTCTTTTTCGCATACGTGTTCATCAAACACCAACAAAATAATTTTCAAATAACAATATAAACAAAAACCATACTCTTACAAAATTAAACTAAGAACATCTTAAATTATTTTAAGAAACTTAAATAACAAAAATCTATCAAAGTGGTTGCTTATTCAATTATTTGTTAATCAAAATACCTACAAAATAATTTAAAATGAGAATTGAATAGAAAAATAATACATTCATAACAATGAAAATCATATCAAAGTGATTTTTATTTGTATATATGTTAACCAGAACACCTACATGTTTAAATGAGATGCTAAACAAAATTAAATAACATATAGAAAAATCAAAAACAACCGAACACATTATCTCAAATTACTGTTTATTCAGATATTGCTCACCAAAAATACCTACAAAATGATTTCTAAAATGGGAAATGTATAAAAAAAATCACCTGTACATTCACAAAATGGAAACCAACACATTAAAAAACTAAATAATTAAAACATATCAAAGTGTGGTTGTTTACTCATATACTTTTGAAATGTAAAAAACACTTTACAAAATGGTTTCAAGATAACTTGAACAAAAAAATGTACGGTACATTCAATAAATAAAATCCAATAACATATAAAAAAAAAGACAACCAAAAAACTATCAAAGACAAACTATAAATTCAAACCACCTCGTATAAGCTCGACGTATTCGCCTGTGACATGCTTCAATTCAATCAAGTCCCGAAGTCCTCCCTACCAAGCCTCCAAACCATCCTGAGTCAGATCGAAGGTTGATTAACTCCCATCTTCTCCCGAAGTCCTCTATTTGCCAAATCGACGATAATGTGGGGTCGGGCTCAGAACCTCGACACCAAGTCCCGATCTTCCCGCATCAACAGTCAAATGTGATTCAAAGGTCCAATAAACCTCCACCTCATCGAATCCTCCTTACATAACACATAAACGTAAAACTTTCTTAATACCGTAATGCTCAAAATAATGCACCAGATGTACTAACAAAGCATCAGACAAAAAGCTCTATAGTTATGATGAATGAACCGCATGCATTTACCTGCCTTAGATGTCAACTTCCAACCACTCGAAACTCAGCAAAATTTTGGATGTTTAGAATTTCGACAATGCTTGAACTTGTTCTATTTGAACCGATCAGAAACATATCAAAAGTGGGTTATATACAATTTGTTTACCTAATTCTCTCACCTCTCAAAAAAATAATATCTCACCAACGCGCTTCGCTCTCTCATGATGAACCCGACTTTGATTAAGCATATCATGTCAAACCGTCACAATATACCACAAATCCGATCAAAGATGTATCCCCAAATTAACTAGTCCTCTCTCAACCAGATATCCTCTCAGTAGCTTTTGTGGGCCATATACCTCCCCAATAGTAGACAAAGTCACCGCTCATCGCAAAGATAGCCCTCCAACTCCCAGCCAACAACCTCCAAGAGTAAACATTACAACCAAATATAGATTTTCTTAACGTCTACATCTCCAAAGAATTTTAAATCAGAGTACCCAGTAAAATTAAACACTCACTATCACCACCATAACAAAGACTTGTTATCACCTCCCAGATAGCTAAAAATCCTCTTCTGGTACTGAACTCATCGAGCACAATGGAAGAACATAAAGTAAAAGATTAGGTTCCTAGTATTGGGTACTGCTAACGTATTACTCTAAACTCTCAGCCTAATACTAGCATAAGGCATGTGTCTAATATATACCTTTCAAGAATATTTAGTTAAATGTATAGATGTATCAAAGAATTAGGAGTTTCAATTGGTTTAGCTATTGAACTGAGATAAATTATCCTTTAGTTAAAATGTTCAAGGAACAACTTGATCATTTGTTCATTCATAATATATAAAAGCTCAATATAAGGTTGAATTACATAATTGAATATTTAGGATTTATCTGCATCTATTATTAGTGAAATATGAGAATTATTTTCATTGTGTCCCCTCGTGAATCTATATATTAATACAATAGTCGCTAATATTATTTAATATATTGCCTTTAATGCATCCCATTCCAAGAGTCACACACAAACAAGAAACCGGTTATAATAAATGTATAATAAACTTCCCGAGTATAAAAGTGAAACACGAAGGAAACATTCGGTACTTAAAAACTGACTACACAGCTTTTGAGGAGATGAGAATTGAGAGTTTATTCATAAAACTCCTCATCCATAATATTATTATGGTTAAAGGTTTTATTCTCATAATTCACTAACTCACAATTTTTTAAAGCAAGTTCTCCCCTTCTCTCCTAATAGTCGCCAAACTCCCCTTGAAGAGAATTATTTATCTTCTTCCAATTTTATTCCTAGTTTCTCGTTAATCGCTCTAGTAAAAACGACGGAAGGGTTCATAATTTGTGAACTATTCTGGGAGATACTCGCTTGAGTATCAAGGAAAGCAATTCTTTTCCACTCCACTTACCAATATTACTGCTAAGAAAAGGCACGCACTGTGAGTTCATTGTTTATTATTTTTGTACAATCCATAGTATCCTCGATCTGCCTCCAATAAGTTTAGAACTAATTATATGTTCAAGAACCAAACATTAGCAACAAATATACCAAATCCGATAAAACCTTTTCGATATAACTTTCTCGGGTGAAAAGATGAAAATCTTCTTCTAAATTTATTCTAACATTCCATTCTCAAAATTTTCCTTGCAGCACCCAAATCCTTCATCTCAAACTCAGCACTGAGTAACCCCTTCAACTTTTGTATATCAGACTTATCAACTAAAACTATCAACATATTATCTACATATAGAACTAAGTAGATAAGGAACCAACTCTAACCTTATTGTAGTAAACACAACTATCATATGGACTCCTTGAATACCCAATCTCCATCATGTAGCTATCAAACTTTATACCACTACCTCAGAGACTGCTTCAAACCATATAAAGATTTCCTCAACCCCGCAAACGTAATCTTCCTCTTTCCTAGTTCCTAGAAACCATCTCGATCGAGTCATATAAATTTCTTCATCCAACTCTCCATGTAAGAAAGCTGTCTTGATATCTAACTCGCTTCAAGTTTAAGTCCCGATGTGCAACTACAACAAGTAGCACTAGGGATAGAAGTGTGTCTAATCACAAAGAGGAGAATATCTCATTGTAGTTCAGCCCTCATTCTTAACTAAAACCTCTAAAGAACCACTCTAGCCTTTTATATTTTACCCTCAAATGTTGATAACCCCTCTTCCTTCTTCTTCAAACCACTTGCAAGTGACAACCTTCTTCTTGTTAGTTTTCTAGCCAACTCCCAAGTCCGATGCTTCTAAAGTGATTCCCATTTCATCTCTCATGGAAGCAAGCCATTAAACCGACTCAATACCGCCATAACTTCGTTATAAGAAGTCGGGCTCATGAGGATCAACTTCCTCTCGCAACCTCAGAAGCAAAGGCCAACATATATCCTCATATAACTAAGGCCTCGTGAGGAGTGTACTCCATAATTAGCCTCTTCTGTGGGCGCATCAAGAGCTACACCGTGATGCTCATTCGGGACGGAACTGACGTTTCTTCCTCTCACCTTAATTTGAGAACAGTTACTCTCACTATCACCACTAACACTGTGAATCTCTTTGTCTAATTTTGCTTCCCCAACACCACCTTCTCGCTTTAGCAATAGTGATTTTATGGCCGAATCTAAACATGTAATTTTCATCAAATATCAACATTTGTACTGTGACCCGTTTCGATGATTTACTCAAATTCTATACCCTTCACACCATCACCATAGCCTACAAATACACCCTTCTTTTCCCATGGTTCTAACTTACCTTCATTCACATGATAATAAGCAATATAAATTAAAAAGATTCTCAAACTTCTATAATCGCCAGATTCTACTGCATTCACAAATCAATAAGAATTTGCAGATTAATACATGCGAGGATCACGCTTATTAGAGGCTGCGCTAACTACTTCGCCTAAAACATTTTATCCCATGATTGAGCATGGGACCAGCTCTCTCGGCTGCCTGATTCATACATTCTGCTTACGCCATTCTACCGGGGTGTATGCCTAACCGTATGATACCTAGCAATCTCTTCGCCTTTACAAGATTCATCAAACTCGCATTTGAACAAAATTTCATACCGTTATTAGTATTTGAACCGCTTGACCTTCTTCCATGTTTGATTTTCCACCAAAGTTTTCCAATCCTTGAAGTGCTTGAAAGCATCACTTTTCTACTTCATAATAAAAACCCAAGTCATCCTCGAATAATCATCAATCAGCGATAGAAAATACATGTGACCTCCCAAAGATTCAACTCGTGAAGGATCCCGACAATCGGAGTGGATCTAATCCAGTGTACCTTTTATTCTATGAGTCACTTTCGAAAATTTGTTGCGATGTAATTTCCCAAAGACACGGTGCTCACAAATCCCAAGTCTTTCAACTTCTGCACACCAAGAAGATCGTCTCAGCAGTGCACTGCATCCTCTCACTCATGTGACCAAGCCTCATATGCAAAACTTAGTCATATCATCATCATCAACAACAGAGGATGCAATTAGTGAGAATCCGTGTCGTGAGCACCTTGTGCTAAGTACAAAGTACCCTTCTTAACACCTTTCAGAATCACCTTAGAACCCCTACAGACATTTATCACTCCACCTTCACCTCTGAAACTGAACCCCTTTTTGTATAGTAGATTTAGTGAAATCAGATTTTTTGTCATCAATGGAACATGCCTAACATCTTCTAAGGTACATAACTTACCATCATGAGTCCTAACATTCACAAAACTTATTCCAACTACTTTGCAAAAAGAATTTTTGTCATAGAAATATTACCACCATCTACTTGCTCATATGTCGAAAATCATTCCCTCTTAGGATAATCGATTTTTCAATGTCCCTTCTCCTTACAGTAATGACTGACATCCCCTAGTTTTGGACCCCATTTAATTTGTTTCTTATGGAACTTCTTTTTTCCTTAACAAATCCCTGATTACTATTGGAGAACAATCCAACAACTCTAATTCATCATCCATACTAGACCACTACGTAAAATGTCTCAATTCTCATATGTAAGAGCATATAACTTCATCTAGAGTTATAGTATCATTACCATTAGTCATAGATTCCTTAAAGTTTTCATATGATGCAGGAAGAAAATGACGTAATTACAAGATTTTCATCATCGACATCAATATCAATATTACGCAAATCTAATAACATCGTATTTAGTCTATCTAAGTGGTCTCATAAGGATGTACCTCCTCCTTACATATGCACTCAATGTGACGTTGCTTCATCAAAGAATCCTCGTTGGTTAAGCTTTTGGTCATATACATACTTTCCATCTTAGCCCATAATTCCACAAATAGCTTCCCCGCTCGAACTTCCATAATAATCTCGTCCTTCTGCACAACAACTACGTAGAAGCAGCCTTCTCCCTCCAAAAATGCCAAATTGAACCGAGCCAAATTGATTCTTCATAAGAGGAGTCCAAATCCCCTCTCGCCTGCAAGAATTCCCCTCACCTTTGATTTTTCACAAACCAAAACCCGGTTTCCTCCCATTAAACTTATCAACTTTCAAACTTTTACCACCCATCGTATTCGCCGGAGAACCGATATAGAGTATCGATAATAGTTTGTTACAACAGATGTAATCCAGATCTACGTAATTCTCCTATATAAAGTGCGTAAAAAGCAAAATAAACACCGCATTTAACGTGGTATCCCTAATAACGTTGCTAAGCATTAATCCATGCAGTGCCCACCAAATACGAGCAAGACTATGCTCTTAGACGCCAGAGATTAAGCAAAACTCAAAACGGCATGAGTATTTATAGCCAAAAACTCTAACTTAAACCGCCTCAGATAAGCCCGACTCGGTATTCTCTGGTCCGGACATACTACCCTACTAAGTTCCTCAGTTCCTCCGACTCTAGGCCTCCAAACCATGGGGAGTTACATCGGAGGTTGACAACTCCCGATCTTCTCCCGAAGTCCCTCTGACCTCTACGCCAACGACAGACTGGGTAGCTCAACCCCCAAGACTCAAGTCCCGATCTTCCCGTATCAACAACAAAGAACAAAAGAGGTCTTCCAAGACATTCCAACAAACTATTTACTATTTACATATCCAACAACTATATGGAAAAAGATGAAATGAAAACCTAGACATTTCTACTTCATCCTCTCTCCCCAAAAAGACATTTTCACGCCTCCCCTCCCTTCGGGTTTTTATGTCAAAGTTTTGACTCAAATTCTGTCCAATCAAGCCTCAGAAGATTCTACAGCCCAATCGCGTGACTCAACCGCTCTTTGGTGTGTAGACTAATTGGAGGCAAGTATTTCACTTGAGGTGTCGAGGATCTCTACGGAGGATTTGTGTGAGGAAGAAAGTTGGTAATATCTGCTGTATATTATAAGTACTCTCTTTGATGTACATGTCTAGCGAATTTCATATTATATGGTTTTTCATAATTCATTATACATTTATTCGATCTTGTGCTGTATTTATTCATGGTTATTATGAATTAGTTGCATTTTTTCAACACGCTGTACTCAACCTCCCGAGGCGCCAAATTGGTAGGTCAGCATAAATCCATGGCTTTTCAAGCTCGCTGATACTATCTATAAGTCCTAACCGGCTTTAGAGGCTCGTGGTCTGGATGTCCTTGTCCGGCTTTAGAGGCTTGTGGACAATATGTGATCCTCAAGGATCGCCTAGGTAGCTTCTTAGTAAGTAGAATAAACCGGCTTGTAGGCTTCTTTGAACATTTAGCGAGATATGTTCCCGATGTGTGCTTTTAGCAACTTAGTAGCCTGATAGCTACGTCAGTTTTAGAGGCGCTACTGACATGGTATATGTTCCCGACTGACCTTAGTAGATTAATAGTCATGACGGTCTCTATTCATATGGATATTTGTATGTTGAATATCTAGAGACCTCAAGAGTTTGGCGGTGAGCTCAGTGTATGTTCCAAAATTCTCAGCTTGAGAACATGTATTTTTTCTTGAACTGAGACAACCTACAGGAATCTTCTAAGGCATCACTCAGATAATACCCTCAAACTAATGGGACCTTAGTTCTCTCTCGAGTTTTAGAGATAAGTCAGAATAGAAAGGTGGAGCTTGCTTCCTCCCTTAGTCTTATTTCAAGGCCTGCAGGTGCTTATTCCGTTTCTTTCACTCTCATCCGTTATTTGGCAGGTGTATGCAATTTCATTCATCTACTTAGTCTCGATGCAGTGTCTCGATGTATCAATGTTTGAAATGATGTTTCTTTTGTCCCTATCTTCATTATCATTTTAAGTCTCCATGTTCAAGAGAGAGTTTTAGCATCTTTTTCTTGAACAAAGTCCGGTTGAAATTTAGAGCTTAGTAGCATAAATCCCCTTCTCCTCGTGATTGGCAGCTCTTCACCTCAAGAGCCCCGAGAGCATAGCACCGAGGGCCATTTGTTGGATGTAGACTCTAGGGCCATATCAGCTGTTGGACTGCTGATACATCCGCCTACTCTGTTTGGCTATCTTTAGCTCAACTTTCATGGGACAAATAATGGATGTTGCTTTTTAGGGCCATGGTTATGTTTGGATACGCATCAAGTCTCCCCATGGACCCCAAGGATCGCTTCTCCTGTGGATCAATCCAAACGTAGTTCGTGGGCTCTGGCTAATTTTATCATCCTCATATCAAGGAGGGTTGGACAGCTTATCCTCATGCTCAGCGAGGTTCGGGGCGCTTATCCTCATGCACTGAGGTGATAGTTTATACTCACCTCGAGCGGGGTTGATAATTTTAGGCTTATCGAGGAGCGTAGTGGGCACTTATCCTCTCGTGCTTAGACGGTTTGGACATTTTATTCTCGTGTTTGTAGGTGTGTGTAGTTTATCCCCTCATACTCAAGCAGGTTTCAGCTATCAGCCATACTAAGGATGTTTCGCGCTTATCCTCGTGAGCAGAGCATTTTTAGTGTACTTGGGAGTATTTGAACTCGGGTTTCGAATTACCTTATCTCACCCTTGTTCTAATACTGTAGTCTCTTTTTCGAAGCTTCAAGCCTCAACCTAACAATCGCTTCACGAAGATGTGCTATTGATTTACGTGATTGGGCATCAGTCTTCGAGGTGGATATTCATTCCATAATGTCTGCTCATGGACATACTTGTATGCTGGGTTGTCTTGATGCCTTTTGAGGAATTCATCTAGGATGCCACTTGGTCGGTCTCAGTTCGAATGTTCCTATATGGTTTGTCTATAGACATAATGTTGGACCTTTAGCTCATCTATTTCTTCTTGGGAATAATTACTTACAAGACGTGTATAACCGGGCTCGTATATCAAGCGCCCATCTCATTGTCCATCCTTACTGATAGGCATGGAAAGATGGACATAAATTCTCGCCTATTAGCTCCTGTGGACGGTGGCCTTTTACATGTTTTCTTAGCTGCATGTGGTCTCTATCCAAAGATGCTTCTCTTCCTCTTGTTCTCAAGTCTTAACCCAAAAGTCACTCCCATGACGGGTGGTGTTGTCGATCTTTATATCCAATCGTAATCCTAAAAGACAAACAGTCATTCCACATCGTCTACTCATGAATGTACTTGTATACCGGATCATCTTGACGGCTGGTGAACTTGGCCCCGATGCCGCTTGGTTGGTCACACCCGAGTATTCCCATAGGATTTCCTTTCTCATGGAGATAGCGTTGGACTCTAGTTCATCTACTCCTCTGTGGATTACCCATTCTCGGTGATGCGCCGCCTTTGAATTCACGCACTACCTCCCGCTTCAAGATCTTTCTCACCTATACGCACGTGAGAAGTGGCCATGAACCTTCCCCATCGCCTCCTGTGTGGATAAGGGTTTTTTTATGCTTGACCTCCAGCTATTCCTTCCTAGTATGTTCGTCTCCTGTTCCTCTATGTGCGAAACACGAGGCATAGTTCTCTCTCTTCCCTTCCGGAAGTTCCTCCTCAGAAGTTCTGTGAGGCTCAAGACGCAAGTCCTGCTTTTCAAACACGGATTTCTTTTTGGAGTTATTTCAGGCTTTTGCCTCTAACCTTAGGAAGACTGACTTTCTCTCTTGATTTTCTTCTTGGGGTCGAGATTTCTCCCAACGCTTAGGAATACTGGGGAGCGTCGCTCAACACATATTGACGCAGCAATGTTTTTCACCAACCTCTACTACGTAGTGGTTACCACCCTTGATTAGAACATGTAGTGGTGGTTTTGAGGTATATACCAACCCTGTGGTTGAGTTCTTGACAGGCCATCCCTTCTGCCTTAGCATCTTTTGGGTATCGTTCAACCCATGCATTTTATCAAGTAATGACTGACGTTATCGCCTCTATGGCTTAATCTTTGGGCTGGGATCATAGCCACTTTTAATAGCGGGTTAGGCTTTTAGACCCATAGTTCCATGCTCTATCTTGAGTCATTCTTTAGGTGCCACAAACGTTAATAGTGCTTATCGCCAACATTTTCGAAGTTAAGTAAGTGGGTGTAGTCAAGCTTTGAATGCTTGATCTTCCTTACTTGCAGAGCCGAGGTAGTCGCCGAGGTAATCGAGGTACCCGGGCGCCTTTGGCCCCTTCCCCGTCTCGGGTTTTCTTTTCTTGTAGTATTCGACATCACCAAAGTGGGATTCTTTCTATCGCGAATGGGTTCTCATCCTCGATCAAGCTTCCATCCCATACGCAATACTTCAAGCACTAGCGAACTCTGTCGAGTGGGACAACATTGTTGTTGTGGATGCAAGATCTTCCTAATAGGATGTTATATGTGACCTTGACATCTATTACATGGAAACAGGAGGTAGTTTCCCACTCCCCACAGCCCAAGTGACTTATTTTCCGAACGCTCGCTTCTCCCCGCCTCGTTAAATCCTTCGTGGAGACGCCCAAATGCTTTAATGTTTGGAGGGTAGGATATTCACAACCGATCCTCCGCCTACCAACATTCTCGCTTTATCCGGCTTTCATTTACGTAGCCTAACACATAGAGTGTCTTATTATGAGTACCATCTTCAGGGCGTGCCTCATAAGTGAATGCGATGGTGAAAGTCTCGGGAACTACTAAGCCGGTAGCGCCAAACTTAATGCTCTTGTCAGAGTTGAGTCTTCGTCGACTTCAACACATACATGCCTTTGTTGTAGTTGAGTCTTCGCCGACTCTCACCATTCTTTCCCCACCATCGGCTTTAGTCTCCCAAAATCAAAGGAGTACTTTGACCTCGCAGAGGTTCGAACATGGCGAGTAATACGGTCGAAAGAGACTTTATTCTCTTCGAGGGTTATGGTCCCTTTCTTCCGAGATCCATTACTCGCTCTTTCGAGGATGAAAGTACTTTTCTAACAGGATGACCCAATATCCTTTTATACTGCAAAAGTCAGTTCGCTTAGGCTCTGCCTCTCGGGTCTCTTTGAATCTGGGAGTTCTACGAGCTTTGCTTTCAATAGCTCATCAAATATGGAGGGAACGCCAGACTCAAGAAAAGGATAATCCTTCTCTAGCATCTCTAAGTGTGAGATGGCCTATTTCCAAAGGTCGAGTCCGCCTCGACCTTCTTTAGTTCCATGAGAACTTAGTCATTTTGAAGTCGTGATGCTTCTTTCTTTTCGATCTTGAAGCTTCCTTTGGCTTTCTTGGCTCATATTTGAACTTCGAGTAAGGGGCTGGCAGAGTAAAGGGTAATACTGCATTTTGTTCTGAAGCACTGAGCTCCATATCATGAGCCCTTGTCATAGTTGATCTACGGTTTTAGAAAAGTATTCTTTATAATATATTTAGAGGTCCTAACGCATGCCTGGATTTACGCCGTTGATAGCCGATGACTCTCGAGGAGCCCATTCAGATTTAAGCTCCGTACTTCTTCATCGATTGATGAAGTTCAGAATTCAGGTCTTCTTTCTTTGTTCGCAGCTAGCTCCATCATGCTAACCGAGCTCTTTGTAATCGACAAGTGGATTGCAGAATTTTTGCTCTCCATGAGCCTAACTATCCGTGGTGCAAAGCTCCAAGTCAAGATACCATTCTAACGCATTCTCTGAGAGAGAGCGAACAAACTGCTTGACCATTTCATCCCCTTCGCCCCAAAGATTAGCAATACGTAACTGAACGAAGTACAATGA
>JADFUC010002028.1:0-14887 GCA_019722365.1 Lithospermum erythrorhizon | reverse complement strand
CCCGATCACGCTATAGAACCATATTTTTATTTCTATTTTGGAATAATGATACATTTTCACAGATCCCAATGAATTCAGTGATCACGAATGGGCATTTGGTACCGCTTCCTTCAAACATGGTCACATTTTAGAGACAATGAGTCATATAACATAAACTTAAAAAAACGGAATAAGCCTAACGATTTCAACCAAGCATACCTGGCGTATCAGCAGACACTAGGGTCACATTAACGAACCGAATCATGAAACTCCAATTCTTTGGAATACTTGAAGGTTTCGATTATAAATCATACGCTATGTGAGTCTTGCCTTTTGGGCAATGACCAAAAATGCCTTTCAACGTGGGGCTTAATGAAAGGGCAAGTGATTCATTGGGGATCATACACACTGATGTATGTGGACCAATGAACACATCTGCAAGAGGAGGTTATAACTACTTCATTACATTTACTGATGACTACAGTAGATACGGTTTTGTGTATCTGATGAGACACAAACACGAGTCCTTTGAGAAATTCAAGGAATTCCAAAATGAAGTACAAAACCAATTGAACAAGACAATAAAGCATTCTCCGCCTGATGTAGTGAGAATATTTGAGTCACGAAGTTCAATACTCATCTTGGGAGAGGCGGCATTGCTTTCACAACTCACCTAAATAGAACGCCACAAAGATAATGGCTGGTCTGGAAGGAGAAATCGAACCCTTCTGGACATGGTTCGAATCTATGATGAGCCTATCCGACGGCACAAGCACTTCGAGATATGACCCTAAGCTTATAACTTACCTTAAACGATGTCCAACCAAGCCGCCAGATAAAACTCCCCATGAACTGTGGCTCGGGAAGATTCCCTAAGTTATTTTCTAAGATTTAAAGGTTGTGAAGCTTATGTTAAGAGATTAACAAAGATAAACCTTTGTGCTCAAATCATAAATGCTATTTCATAGTATATCCAAGGGAAACATTGTTACTACTTCACCAAATAAGGAGAGTAAAATCTTCATTAGAACAGAGTATTCCTGAAAAGGAATATTTGTCTGTATGACTAGAAGTAATGGTGTTCTTGGATGAAGCCTCGTCGATGAAGCTCAAGCCGATGAAGTCAACGTGGATGCATCTAACGCAGAGGCACCGACACACCACAAGAATCGAACCTTCTTTCATAGAAGCCCTGGTTCTCGATCCACGTGAAACCGCGGTGCCAACCAAATCCTTAGAGATCCAACAGTGGATCGCCACCTAACCGTAGCTACTGGTATGGTGAAGCTTTCATCATTGAAAGTGACGATCCCACTCTTACAAAGAAGCTAAATGAATAAAGTTAGCGATTTGCCACAACGGCAACAGTCATACAACCGAGATGGATTCTATGTACCAAAACGAGGTTCGGGTCCTTGCTGATTTCCACTAAATGGGGCTCGCCTTATTGAATGTAAATGGGTATTTAAGAAACATGATAAAGACGGAAACGCTGGATGTTTTCAAAGCTAGACTTATATAGCTTAAAGTTGTTTCAAACAAGTTCAATGGAGTGACTACGACGAAACTTACTCGCCAGCTGGCTACGCTTAAATCCATCCGGATAATCTTAGCCATTGATTATGACGAAATTTCCCCGAATGGAAATTTAGAGGAAGATGTGCATACGGTACAACCTCCAGTTTACATGTCCTAAAAAGATCTAAGAAGCGTATGTCGCAAAAAAGTCCATTTATGGTCTTAAGCAGCATCCCGCTACTGAATCTACATTTTGACGAATTTAATCAAAGAGTTTGGTTTCATCAAGAACGAAGAAGAATCTTGTGTATACAAGAAGCGTAAGCCGGAGTTACGTATCATTCATAGTCCTCGTATGTCGACGACATACTTATCATTGAAACAACGCAGCTACTAAACTACCAAGTGATCGTCAAGTAAGCAAATGTTTCTCAATGAAGGACTTAGTTTAAGCACAATATATACTTGGAATAAAAGATCCACCTAGATCGAGCTAGAGGTCGACACTTTGTCAAGATACTTATGAATAAGGTACTACAAAGGTTCAACACGAGTAATTCCAAGAAGCGGTAATCTCTCCATTTAGACATTTGAAATAGAATCACAGAAAGTACGTTGTCTCACTACTAGTGCCGAGATGAATGTAATTAGCATTATACCTTACGCTCAAGCAAGTGAACCTCGAGCACATAACAAATCCAAGCACGTACTCATAAAGTATCACCCGGACAGATATGCTTCATGTAGGCGACACAAAGTACGAAAGTAGAAACAGAGGTTATCCGCCGACCCCTTGTACTAAAAACACTAAGTCAGTAAAGTAATGGATGAAAGATGCATTTAACATAAAGTCTTAGACAGACAAGCCGCAGCTGCAGTAAGAAGTCGGAGTCAAGATGTATCTATTTGTGGTTACGTGAACAAATATTTGAATATTAATGCTTCTTATATTTTAACATATTTGTTTGCTATGTCTATATGTTTAAATTTACATATAATATACATGCACTGGGATCTTCGATGAAAGTGAAAGGTAAATCCCTAGGTTAGTCTTATGCTTTCTGTGAGAAAATACTTAACTATTAATTACACCTCTTCTGCCTAGAAACAGGATACCAAAGGGGCTCCTTGGGTCGACGACGAGAAGTTGCATGCATGTACATCATATGACTAACACGGTAGTTTTGATTAGCGACAAGATTGATCACGTTAGTCTCAGACTGTGATCAATACCGCTGGCCGGTCCGCGACCTGTGAGTTCGGCATGCCCGAAACTTAACGCATTTAGAATCTCTTCGACTATATATAGCAACAATCTTTTTTTATAATATTGTATCTTGCTTCATTCATAATGTTAGATTATCAATTTTTAAATCATATATATTTTTAATAATTCCGTTAACTTTAACACCAAAGTTAACACTGCGGGGTATTTGACCATTTTAAAGTTTACAAGTACGCTTATTTTAAAGTTTATAGAGGATATGGTGCAAATTACCCGTTTCTGGGGGGGCGATTCAAGGAAGTTATTTTACCATTGTTGGATTTTAGTTTTCTTGTTAGTGGAACTTCAAGTTTGTAATCAAGTGTTGTATTGCGAAGATTGAAATAAAGATCCAATTTATTCTTGTTATTCTTGTTATCGTTCAACATATAAATATGAATTTCTCCAACCTTATATATTTTTGTTTCCCATTCTACGATCGAGCCGAATCGCCGAATCTAAGTTTCGAAAAGTTTCAAATTACACTTTGGTCCCCAATAAATAAGATCAAGAATTAAGTCCCCGGAAGTGACATAAAAGTTACACGTTGGTCCCCAACATAACGACTTTGTCAAAATGTAACGTTAAGCGAGTTTGAATGTCAATTGTTGGGGGAAAATTGAATTTTTGAAAGTTAGTCTGTTTTTGTGCAACATAGTTGTATCTTCATCCCATCCCCACCAAAATCAGCCCCACTTCGCCATTTCACCATTTCAATCAATTTCTAACAAATTCTATGTCTATCGTGTTTCCTTCTTGATCCAAGTGTGATGTAACTACATAGGTTGTCATCCATCCTTGACCCATCTCATAAATCGAATTGGTACATATTTTACCGTTAACATTTCACACAAAAGATATTAATGACGAGTTGTTATTATTTTCATCTTAATACGATACAGGTGGAGTATTAAGATTATTTTCATCTTAATAAGATAGAGGTGGAGTATTAAGAATCTACAAAGTTCTCTTCAGATTCCTCAGAAATAGACAAGAACTCGGTCTCTTTCTCAGTATATTGTTGTAATTATATCAAGAACTTCAAATAATCCATCCCACCATAAATTTCAATTAGGTACCTAAATTTTTCCCTTCTTTTTCGGATTAAAGCTACGACTAGTATCGTTCTAGGGAGGATTTGGGTTGTTTTGGTGGGATTTATCTGTCTAGTTTTGTAGAAATCGGAATCGTTAGTCTTATTGAGATGTTGGTCGTTGTTCTCTACTTCTCCGAGACAAAAGAATATAAACAACTTCGTTTGTAAGGTGGGGGCTTTAATCCAAAGTTCCTAATGATCTAATAATCATGTGGAAACAATCCTTTAAACCATATACAAAATCAAATATTACACCTTCTATTAACACATTTACATCTAATACATATATACCTCTATACCAACATAATATACTTCTCCCTTATTTCCATATATACACAATATATTTTTAACCTACATCTTCTCACATCTTCTCACATCCAAATTCACTGTCACAGATTCACACATTCTTTCTTTTACTAATCACATTGATACAACTACAAACACTATAAAATTACAATTACCCAACATACAAAAACATTTACTAGAAGCCATTATATTTAGTATCATTATGTTATCTACTAATTTATCTTGTAAAATATTTTTTGTTTTGGATTATCCCTTTCACAGGTTATATCTAGAACCATCGGGCAGATATTAGCTCAAATGGAAGGGAAAAGTTTTTTGAAGGCACAAATTCAAGATCGTTGGACCATACTCTTGAAGCCTACGGTTATTATTATAAGTCATGAGGAATTATTAGCTAGAGTTCCTCCCCTTGAACCTAATTTTGTTGTTCCCTTGAGACTTTTGTAATAGGTCTAATTATAATGTTGTTTTCCAGCCTGTTCTGGAAACTCAAGTTCTGATTCGGAGAGCAACGACGACGACAAAGACAAGGAAAGCAAGAGAAGAAGCAGTTAAGGGAGGTCCCTACAAACTTATGTACTTGCTTGGTTTATTAATGCAAAGTAACTTTCAAAAAAAAGATCTATCGAAATATAATTTTCCAGTAACATTTCGCCGCAGATATCAAGGATTGCAGTGCAACATTGACTATTTAGCCAATCTGGCAATTGAGCTAACTAAGTAATTTTTCGCTTCTTCTCATAGTAGGAAAAGCACATCGCACATTTGAACTTTTTGACTATCTCCAATAGCCTGGGCTTTTTTCAAAAAACTAAAACACTCTTCCACATCATATTATTCCTATCCCACATCATCAAATATCTTCAAAAAATATTACATCCTACAATGATTAGTTTTTTAAATAATATTTCAATTTTCTGTTTCATCCACATCACTAATATATACCCCACCATAACTATTCATTCTCTTTACTTTTGCATTTTATATATGATAATAATCAATTAACTGATAGATAATAATTAATAAAATTTTATTATAATAATTTGTTAAATAATTTATTTATATATTTATGTAATAATAAAAACAAACACATGATTTGGTGGGGGCTTTTGGTATCTTACCTCACCAAAGAGCTAGTTCTCCAACCAAATATTTCCCATGTCCCATATCCCATCAGTTTTTGGTAGAAATGAATTTTTTTTTATTAAAAAAATCAAAAAAAAAGATGAAGAAAGTTTAGCTATTGGGAGGGATAAAAGTATCTTTCACCTCAAAAGTTTGTTACCTGGAGGTGGTCTTAGATTGAACAATTACGTATGTTAATTTAAAGCCAAGAACTCGCGCGAATAAGTGAACATTTTTTTCATTTATTCAGAAAAGTCATTCCTTAATTAGAAAATACTCCCTTTCTTTTTTTCATATCAAATCAACAAAGTTAAGATTTAGCTCATTTCATTCACCCAAACAAAATACACAATCGTCGGGACATAATAAAAAAGATTGGCTCGAATGCCTTTAATTAAAAGCGCATATTGGGCTTTTTCCCACATTGCTGGCACCATTTAATTCTATTTAAAGAACCCAATTTTGGTCAGTTGCTCAAACGACTCATGCTTTTAGATAAGTCTACCTCAGGTCATCCATCACATGCCGCCGGTCCGGCCCCGGCCTCGGGTCGGGTTCGTGTTCTCAGAGCCAGGAGCACTCAAGGCGAGCTAAAGAGACCTTTGCACTCTCTTTATTTCCTTGACCGACTTCATTTGAATGTAGCCAGACACAAAGATTCATCACCATCAAAACACAAAGATTCATCACTCCTGATGCTAAACGCTTTTTTAACTTCAAAATTCAAACCAAATTCTTTCCTTCTCCTGTAAATGTAGACATCGACCTCTTCTATCATCCCACTTCAAGGCTGACGTAGCCTCGCTCTTTCACCCTCAAGATTTCGCTTGCTCACCGGGCTTTACTTTTCTCACAACACTGTGACAAGTCGCTCGCTTCTTGTTTTCCCTGCTGAGAATCGTCAGAGGTTTCATAGGCCGTTTCTGGCCAGAGTGACCCCGCTGAACAAATACGCGTTAACTCAGCCTACCGCCCAAGAGACGCCACCTCGGTTCCGGCCGGATTGCTTTCAGCCACCAAAAGGGGCTTCATACCACGAAGTTGGTAACTTCTGCCCCCTGTTTTTTTTTGCTTTGAGAACACACCTGCCTCTAAGAGTATCCTCAGACATATTCAGACTACAACAATTACCTCAAATTACACACTAGCTAGAACTCCCATATACTGTAATACGTGGTGAATGATTAGAAGTCATCAAGTACACCTGTCACGTACTCACTAAGCGGGTTGGATTGCAGACTTGCCATTCAAAATCTTCCATGTACAAGTCCACCAAAATTCACATTCAAGATTTCCAGATCGAGCAATATCTATCGAGTACAAATTACTCTTCTCTCAGGTACAATATTCAGAAAAAGGAGGTAACTTTTACTATTTTTTATACTTCCCCGGAATGCATTGAAAGAAAGTGGTAACTTCTATCCTAGTTTTTAACCAGTTAAAAGTTGGGGTTCTTAACTTGAATTTACGCCAACTCAGGTTTTTTAATTACCATTTTGTCCTGTTTGAATAGAGATTATGGGACAAGGTGAGGAAGTGAAGAAGAGAAGTGACCCTGTTATTGAAATTCAAGAAAGAGGGGAAATTTTCTTCTTTTATCGTCCTAAGGTTGAGAAGGAAGAAGCACACAACCCTGACGAAGTTCAGAAATTGTACATTGTTCTGCGTCCTGAATCTGGTGAAAAAACAGTCCAAGTTAAACAAGATTCTCATTCTGGGAAAGAGGGAGCTAAATCAACAAACAATTCCAAATATAATGAAGAATCATCTAACAATGAGGACAAACATTCTGAGAAAGAGGGAGGTAAATCAGATAATAATTTCAAGAATGAAGGTGGTCAAGGAACAGATGAAGTGAATAGTGAAAAACAACCTCTACTTCGCTTCATTGTGATGGGCAAGAAAAGCCTCCCTGATCCATCCAAGAGAAGCAGACCTTTCTGGGGATTTGTCGAATTAGTCACAACAAAAATCGATGACATAAAAGATGCACTGAAAGGAGAGGAGTACGACACTGCAACAAGAGGCCATCGCCACAACCCGCCAGCCCGAGCACTAGGAGAAGGCGTCTACCGTATCCTGAGGCACGTTAAGGGGAGAAACAAGCATACCCATTTGATATATAAGCTTGAATTTCCTCCAGAAGATGAGAAAAATGAAGTGCAGGAATCACTCAATGTGGAAAGGGAGGGTTCTTTTATTATTCAGATAAAGAATCCTAGCCAACATGGGTCAGGATTCAGGGGACAGCAGAGCAAGAGGAAGGCGCTGTTTCCGGCGAAGCTGCAGGGAAAATTGGGGAATAAGAGGTTTCATCCGGCTGATCCGCCGGATTTTCTCAACTATGAAGGGTGTGAATTCTTGTTGATTTCAGCTTCTGATGATATAGAAGAGGAGTTAGGGGTAGAGCTCAAAAATGAAACAGAGGATGCACATGATGTTTCTTGTTCTGATTTGGTCAATACTTTTGGTGAAACTGCTTCTGTTCGACCCCTCCTATATGGAACATGGGCTTAATCTTGGTCAAAGAATAAATGGGATAGTCGTTGGTCTAGTTATCACAGAATAAGCTTTTTTTCCAACGAATGGTTCTTGTGAAGCTTGAACTGTTATGATACACACACTAAAACAGTGGTAAAACGAATCTAAACATTATTTTTCATTGCCAGACAAAAACAAAGTCGGTTTCACACAGACATGTCAGCCGTAATTCATCACGCTTTTTAAGAAATAACAGTTTAATTCGCTTGTAGTACAACAAACACACGGTAATCTCTTGCTTATTGTTAAAACAAACATCGAATTTATTAAATTATTTATTTACAAACACCTCACGACAAATCACATTTCCCATAAACGTAAATTAGTGTGTAACTAAACATGAAAAAAAAAATCGTATACTTAATATTGAGAAACGTGGTCTTTATTGACATCAATCGAAGAAGATTTATTATACTTTAAATTTTGTCAAATACCCACACTTTGTTTACATGAATGCCTCGCTTGTTTTCTTAAATTTAACTCAGAAACATGTATTCGACTCATTTAACAAACAGCATTTCCATCTACCATCTTAATATCTTTTATTACAACGACAAAGCGGCCATTAATTTATCAACTCTACAATTCGTTGTTTACCAAAATGTATCATATTTCATAATTTTACCATATAGATTAATTACATTTCATAATTTTATCATATTTTATCATATTCTAAAATTTACCACCTTACCATATTTCATATATAAATTTTTTTTTCATAATTTTATCATACGGAACTATATTCTAAAATTCATCATATAAATTACCAGATTTCATAATTAACTTCATATTTTTTATAATTTTACCATATTTGTCCAAATTCTACCATATTTTAAATTATTTTTTAAATATTATATTCTAAAATTTCTACTATAACTTACCATATTTCATAATTTTACCATAAATTACTATGATTGCTGCTAATTTGACCATAAATATGAATTATATTTCATATTTCACTATTTTTGAATTCATATTTTATTTCATAATGTTACCATTTTTTACCATATTTTACCATATTTTACCATATTTTAAAATTTACCAAGAATTTACCAGTATTTAATAATTTTTACCATTTTAACTGTGATTTTACCATATTTTATATCAGACTATACTCTTTTTACCATAATCTCATAATATGTCCTATAATCTATAATCTCATAATACGGGTCCATAATTTTACCTTATATTTCATATTTCTATAATTCATAATTTACCATATTTCATATTTCATAATTCATATTTCATAAATTCATAATCTAAAATTAAATCTATATTTTTATACTCCTTTTACTATATTTTTATCATAACGTAAAATTTTATCATGGTTTCATCATAATTTTACCTAATTCTATATTTCATAGTTTAATCATAATTTCAAATTGGCAATTTCATAGTGGCATTCTATATTTCATAGTTTAATCATAATCTCATTCTCTATATTTCATAGTTTAATCATACTACCTATAACTTCATTTAGCAGTTTAATCATTATTTCATCATATTTCATAATTTTATCATAATTTGACCATATTTATTATATTTCATAATTTCAAATAATTCCCCAATAATTTCATATTTAATTACATTTTCATACTAAATACACAATTCAATATGGATTTTCATACTAACGACACGCACTATAATCGTAGAAATTTCGGGCTTGCTTTCTCAACAAACCCGTGTGTGCAAATTGCTTGTTTTCGCCTCGAGCATTTAAAACCAAAATTCAATCCTGGCTGCATGGAATACATAGGTCAAATCTGGCTGGCCATTGCTTGTTATGTAACAAAAGTCAATTGGTGTCGTGTTTGGCAAACGTTTAATTATCAAGGCTTGTCATAAGAACTTTTACCATTCTTGTTTCTTTATAAACATTATATTTACTTGTTAGTTCCTTTCAAATGATACTTAAATAAATTTGGTACTATATTTCATTTATCGTATAACTGCCAAGACACGCTCAATTCAAGTAAAATGTTCAATTTTCTCCTATCCATGTAATCTTAAAATTTACCAATATCTCATAATCTAAAATTTACCATATTTTAAGTAGTTTACCATTTTTTTAACATATTTTATATTTCATAATATTACCATTTTTTACCATAATTTACTATATTTGACCATATTCCAATTTATTTGGTAATTGACCTTATTTCCATAATTTTACCATTTTTAACTGTATTTTTACTATATTTCATATTTCATAATTCACTTACCATAATTTAACATATTTCATAATTTTACCATAAATTAACATATTTCATAATTCTACCATATTTTACCATATTTTTATGTTTCATAATTTTTACCATTTTTTTATTTGGTACTTACCATATTTTGAAATAAGTCAAGCTCCTTACAATTATTATGTCGAGTAGTAAGTTTTCGGTGGAGATTAAAGAATGAAAATTTCAAGTCGAAAATTCAACAAATCGGTCGGTTGGTGGTATTATTTCGCTCAGGCGGACCCGAGATAGTATATATAATTTGGAATAATATCATATATCGAAATGAAAGGATGTAGTGGGGTATTATACGCCTTCTGGAATAACACAATGGAAATCAAGTGAGATTTTGCCATGCAAAATTAACCGAAACCAAACGAATCAAATTTCTCTAAATATCCCACCTACCTCACCTCACTATCTCCATCCTCATCCAAAACCTTCTTCTTCCCCTCTTCGGGCCTCGAAAATTTAACACTTCCCCTCAAAAATTTCTCCCATTTTCTCACTGACACGCTAAACTCAAGCATCAAATGTGATCTGCTTTCCTCCCTCATCATCCTCATCATATCTAGTGTAACAAAGATCAAATCTTTTCGGTATATTTCTCGAAGCTTCTCAAGAGCTTGACTTTTACGATTTTTGTTGACTTTAGATCTTTGAATTTATTATCGATAGAAACAAGCATTCCAGCATTTATGGATTAAAGCGGTGGATTTTGAGTAATTATCGAGGTTGGTGCCGCTGTGAAGTCAGGTTGACTTATTGACTTTTCTTAAATAAACAATGAGGTTGTGAGAACTTTAATATGCTTGTTTTGTAGATGTAATTATTGGTTCGATATGGATGGCTTAGATCGTCGAGAAAGTTTAAGTCTGTATAGCATTTGTACGCTTGAATCGAGGCCTATTTAATGGATTAATTAGTTGTCAATTGATTGCTGGATTGATTAGAATGCGCTTTTGAAGTGTTATTGTTGGGGTAATGCGCTAATGACCGAATATCAAATAGATTTTACGGTTGGCGTATAATGTAGTTACATGGAATATTAGGTACCAATCTCGGGGCATAGCATTACTCATGGGTACAAAATTTGAATCGTGAGACGCGTATAACACTCGGGGTTAATATAGATGCTAAAAGAGGTTATTCTACAAAAACGTTATGGCACCACTTTTGAATAGGAGTTGAGCCCGATCTAGTACGGTGGACGCAGTCATTATTAATGCTGGGCTCGGTGAGCAAATCTCATGGGACCTTCATATATTATGTTGTATATACCGTGATATCTTAGGATTATTCTGAGCATGGGTATCGTGATTATGATCGATACTATGTGTAAACTTTGATTTATGACTGCGCGATTTAAATAATTGAGATTTCGCTATATTATGAGATACCTGAGATTATGATTCATATCAAGGCGATATTAGTGATGATTTATATCATGGATAGTCGCGGAATATGATTCATGTTATGAAATTTCTTGTGTGACTGCACAATACAATACGTGGTTTGATCGCTGTGTTACTCATGGGAGGGGCGTGGACTCCTAATGAGGCTCAGCGTGGTGTGCATATTGCGGTGGGTAGCCCCGTGATGAGGTTTTGTGTGATACGCACATCGGCGCGTACCGGTCGGGAGGACGTGCTGAGGCCTCATCCGACATGCTGAGCGGATTCCTCATACGTATTATTTGGAGGTGATTCCCCACGTGTGTATTATATTTGAGGTGGATTCCTCATGTGTATTTTTTGAGGCGGATTCTCACGTGTGTATTATTATTCGTTGAGGCGGATTCCTCATTTGATGCCTTGTGCGCCGAAACCTGCTTCCTTGAATGAATATGCGTTTAATTATGATTATAAGCCTATGTGCATAGATATGTAACATCATATAAGAGGGTTCTATGTGAGTCATGGATCGTTTATTCATTGCGTGGCTCGTTGAGGGATAAGCATATGCTATTTATATATATGAATATGTATACGCTGGGGATCAAGTCTGTGGTATTTGTATTCACTCAATTTTAATAGCCGACTCCTTATTCTCTTATGGGCGGCTGCCATGCCTAGGTTCTAGAGGTCGATCGCCGTTGTCAGAAGTCGCATCGACAGTCGCAGATCAAAGATCGTGACGAGGCGCGTGCATAGGAATTCCCCATCACCATTTTCATTGGCCGATTCAGAGTATCATAGACTTTGGTATTGGTATTTCATTGAGGGGTCCGGGTTGTCATACTTTCCCTTATGTTATATTTTTTGGAATTCTGTGTATCTTTGCTCATAATTAAGCACTCAGACATGTCATTGCTTATCAGAGGCTGTTGGGCTCACCACGATGGACAAAGTGTATTTTTATTATTATTAATGTCAACGGTCTTTTATCGTTATCCATCGATCGGTGACTCGTGTGTTGTCACGACCTTAATCCCTGTGGCCGACTGGGCGGGTCGCTACAATTTTGGTATCGAGCCAGTTTCAGCTTTTTGTGGTGTCCCGCAAGGTTATGTGCCTAGTGTAAGATGGTTAAGTTGTTGTCGATATTCGAGTCTTCAAGCAGTTCAATTTCTCTCTTCTTTCGATTTGACTTATTGGCGATGCCACTGAAGATTTTCGCCGAACTGCATTTAACACCGGGTAGGGAAGGCTGGTGATGGATGGTATTTTTGTTACAAGTCGACATGTGGTTCGGTACATTAGTAAATTTGATTTAATACACACTTCGATGATGTTTATCCGATAACGTTTCCATCAAGTTGGGTAGATTTATTTTTTCACTTACAATCAGAAGTTATAGAGATGTGAACCTGGGCGTAAAAGTTTGGAAACGGTGACATTAAGATATGGATGGGTGGTTGGAATTTTGTCAGAGAGTGAGATACCAAAAGACGCTGGGAAAGAAATCTATAATGTCGGAGTCGAGTTGTTGAGTGGTTGAGGTATTTATGTAAATCTAAGAGTATTGGGCGGTAATCCGTGATCGCGTATAAGATTGTTGATCCTTAGATGCGTAGTTAAATCGGTGCTACCGAAAAATCGTGGAAGAGCCGCGAGCACTATGATACTGACCCAAGTTGCTAGGGTGCAGTAGAGGATTAATTTAGTTGACGATCGCGATGGGGCCACTCGTGGAAGATGAAGTGAGTTAATGAATCTTGTTGTCCGATGCGGGGTATGAATACGAGGCAAAGCAAGGTAAGACGTAGTTGTCGTGAATAGGTCGAGTATTGGAAAATTTATTTCGATGGATACTAAGCGGAATTGAGGATAAAGTTCGAATGGGAAAATTTTTGTCAGAAATCTGTTTGTTACGATATCGACAGGTAAGGTTATCGATCATCTGTATGTATTGAATATGTCGCACATCCGAATATTGAAAAAATTGCATTGGGGTGAATTAAGTATCTCAGTAATTTCTATTAGCGGATATGTAAGCCGATTTAATGTAACTCAACGATTGCGATAAAGATGAATATTTAGTTGATTGTCATTTGAAGTTCTAAGTTGCTTAAGTTTAATTGCTACTGGAGAATAAAAGGGGAAAAAAAATGAAAATTTTGGGACTCCTGGAGAAAGAAAGTGCATGCTAAGAAGATTTACACAAACTTTCAGATCGGATACATAGTGTCAATAATTTTGCGAAATAAGGATCTTAGCGGGATGGTGATATATTATTTAAATTCGGCGATAAATAGGGGAATTTTGGGGACTCTCGCAACACGACTGACGAGATCGAAATCGAGATGTCAGTGGTTGCTAATGCATGATAAAAGTTACGTGATAGTCAGAGACTATGATGAAACGAGAAGACGGAATAGAACCAATGGAAGGTACGCCACGCGGGAGATATGTGATACGCGAAATTCTAACAACCTAATCGAAAGGAGAAAGTATGAAATTAAGATATGAATTTCGTAATAATAGTCGAACATCAAAGATTTGATTGGCGGTGCAAATTAGCTTATTATGTACTCAAGTATATTATGTAATTATATTATGTAATTTGAGTATATTATGTAATTATATATAACGAAAGATGTTGATTCGGGGAAATTTAAATTTGTGGTTAACAGTCGAAAGAGAGTTACTGAAAGTAATCTCTCATAAATTATGGTTAAGAGACGTGAATGGCGGTTGAGAAGATTTTCAAAGGTTAAACGAAAGTGAAAGGTACCTGATTTTGATTTCTTCGTCAGAATGTGACTATGACATTCATGTGATAAGTGGAGTAAATGTTTGATATCATATCGTTACAAAGATGTCGATAACCGATTGTGTTCGATTGAAAGGTTGAGAATAAATTTTCGGTTGACGAAAGGAGGTTATAAAATGGAATTCTCGTGAAATTATAAGATCTAAGACGGCTCGCCGAGAAAGTTGGACTAACAAAGAAGGAAAATTGGGTGGAATTAGTAACGCATATCAATGAATCTCAGATTCAATTATAAAGAGAAATATGATGGTTAATATATCGGGTCATAAATGAAAATTTTTGTTTAAACGATAATACGGGGAAACTAACGACGGTGATGTCCTAATGTTAGTTCTAAGGATTTGAATTACTGGACTACCGAGCAGGGGATTTGTTGCTGACAAATCCCTAAGGGACAATGGAGTATTAACAAGCTGCTGGGTAGAATATACGTGTCGCACTGCAGAATTCAGAGCATAGTTATGAGAATGAGCTCATCATGGGGCGACATCGGGACTCGGGTAGTTTTGAGGTATCGTGACCGAACAATTGGTATCACGAGAGGAAGAGAGAGGCAGGTCGCTGACCCACAACTCTAGAGGAGCAGTACACGTAAAACTGAACGAAGTTTGT